>OW388296.1:15634525-15852025 GCA_936450465.1 Gibbula magus
TTGACCCTATCATTATTAATTTTAAGGAATATAGTCAAATATTTTTATCATTGAGCTTCGATTTAGTGAATTCAATAGTGGTTTTGTGATGCTTAAGGCTGACATTCTTACACAAGATTCTCTGTTATGATTAAATTTTCTTATCAATAGTAATTGTTGAATATTTGAAGTTTTGGGAATGTTTGAGGTTCAGTTCTCCATAGGAATTTGATCATGTGGATTTAGTAATTAATTCATATCTAATTATTTTAGAGTTATGAGAAAAGGTCCAAGAACACCCTCCCTAGGGAGTTTTGTATAACTGGACTGATTTTTGCTTTTGCTGATGGCTCTGAGAATGCTTGAGCTATAATCTCCACTGGATTAATTCTCATCTGTAGGATTTAGCTCTATGACTCAGGTATAAGGGTTGAGATTTCCAATGGATTAATTCTTATCTGTAGCATTAAGTGATGATTATCATGCTTTTGAGATAATAGCAGTTCTGGGAATTGGTTGAAGCTCATGGGATTAATTGGTATTGGTCAACCGAGCCTAACTTTCAACCTAAAACAGTTGCTCAACATTAGGATTCGGTTGAATGATTTGATTCATAACCTGGAGGCTTATGTTTATCTCATCGAGTGAGGTAGAAAGTAGATATTTCACGAGTATCATAGTGATAACTCGAATTCAATCTCATGAAAAATCTGTAACTGATTTTAATTGTTATGTTTCAAGAGCCTTGTGTTTGTCAGCCATGATGAAGGGAGCTGAACGGCACCTGAAACTTTACAATTAATTAAAATCTTTGCCAAGTTTACAATCACTTAATTGGTTATCTGTTCCTGATGAAATGGCATACATATTTCACAGTTCTCAGCCTGATATGCCTAAAAAATATACAAAATGTTTATCTTTCAATTCTTCCTATACGACTTGCACACAAGACACAATCATTGGATTATAGAAATGTAATAAATCATACAAAAAACACAAATATTAAATAAATAATCAATTTGAGAAAATAATATTGACAGATTGATAATTTTATCATTGATTATAGAGAAACATGATTGATGTATGCACTATAAGCTTATACTGCTTACAGATTCTACAGGCATATCATGCTGAATTTTTCAATAAAGGGAATCATGTTAGTCAAGGACGCTCATTAAAGAAGATTGATGATGTAGTCATAAGAGAAAAAATCCAAAATAATTAACAATCAATAATAGCTAAACTATAAAATATTGATAAAAGCATCTTCTTCTAAAGAGAATATTTAACCAAATCACTTATATAATATTTACAAAAGGACGTCATTGATATTGAGCCAGGTACCCAATAATTTGCAATGCATTAATGCTTCAATATTTAGACATTAAAAATTATGACAGGCAGCTGACAAAATCCAGGCATATTTGTTTACAGATAAAAATATATACTTTCAATATACATCAATATTTTAAACTTCAAAATTCAAGAAGTTATTCATTTAGTCAGTTTCCTTACACAAAATTAATGAAAGTATGGAGGCAGTTTGTTGCAACTGATAGTATACATTTTTACCAAATTATAATATTTTGATGACAATACATTTTATCTACCACTGCTCACAATTGTCATGCACAAAGTATTATTCAATTTATATGCAAAGAGAAAACTTTGAAGACTTCAAATAATATATTGTCGATGTAGGTTTATTGTGAAAGCTTTGTGGCAGGATGACCATGCAGTTACAATCAACCAAATATTTATCATATAATCAAAACCAAGTCCTAACATAACTATATGGACGCAGGGAATAATACAAAATAAATTACATCTATGATGTATGTGGCAACTTTGTTAACCAATACTTAATACCTTTATATAAACATACAATTGCTTTAACAACAAACTACTTTGCACAATATGAATTTTTTATAAAGAAGACAAGGATATTTATGGATGATCAACTTCCTTATATAACAATGGGGACATATCGGTATAGATCCTTATACGTTTTATATGATTGATAACAGTGTAAGTATATATACCGAAACGTCCACATTGTTAAATAAAGAAGTTGATCATCCATAAATTCCTTGTTTTCTTCATCACAACAAACTAAAATACCTCTCAAACAGATGAATATTATTTATTAAGCAAAAGGTACGATTTTGGAGTAGAAATGGACTGCCATCATATATGAATATCATAATCACAATCTCAGATGAACAATCCTTTGGGAGACTATCATTTTACAGCATACATGTACATGCATACATAACAGAATGATAGCACTGTGTGACATATACAGAGAGTTTCTGTATGCATTGTCACCGAGTAGTGCTAGTCTACTGGGACGGGGAGGGAAGAATTGCTATCAGTCATTTAGACATTACTGAGGAATTGGAATGACAGCCTGATACTGAGAAAAAACTCTCAAGATGTGGTTACTCCCTGAGGATCTGATTCAGGATCCATTCAGCTATGAGGACTTTGTCTGAACTGCTGCAGAATCGAAAGACAAACGAGTTTTTCTTATTCTTTAGACATAGAGGATATTTTGTACTTTTAGTGTGAACCCCTTATTAAAGTGAGTGATTGGATATTTTGTACTTTTAGTGTGAACCCCTTATCATAATGAGTAATATTTAACTGATAGATGGGTAATATGTGTATGTATATTGTAATAGGGACATCATACATTTATTGTACTGTTACCATACTGATGTCATTGCATTCAATGTAATAGTGACATCATACCACTGTTTCAGTTCTATTAAGCAGATGTCATTGCATTCATTGCAATAGTGACATCATACAATTGTTAACGTTGCAATGTTACCAGGTAGATATCATTGTATTCATTGTATTTGAAACATCATACCATTGTTGTATTGTGTCTAGGCAGATTCCATTGCATGCATTGTTATAGTGACATCATACAGTTGTTGCACTGTTATTAAGCAGATTCCATTGCATGCATTGTTATAGTGACATCATACAGTTGTTGCACTGTTATTAAGCAGATTCCATTGCATGCATTGTTATAGTGACATCATACAGTTGTTGCACTGTTATTAAGCAGATTCCATTGCATGCATTGTTATAGTGACATCATACAGTTGTTGCACTGTTATTAAGCAGATTCCATTGCATGCATTGTTATAGTGACATCATAGCATTGTAAATTACATACTATTTGTGATGTATTCAGTGATTAAAAGCACTCTCACAGTATCTTTTCTTGGTCTCTTACTACTTAGCATAGAAAATGCGTTCAGTTTTGTATGCAAACTTGCCTAAATCACAAAATCGATGATACTCCATCATTGTTAGACATTCATACAGTACTCAAGTGCATCTCATAGACGTTACACTTCATCTTATATGTGTTTCAAGTACATAGATCCTTAGTACTCTTGTGAATACCAAATAGGCAACAACAAAACATTTATAAATTTATCATTTCCTTTGATAGGTGCAAAGAAATAATTGTTAAATGAAATGTAACTTCAAAGGTTTCATAAATATACATAATAACTAATGAAACATATTTGAAATTTAAGGATTGAGGTGAGTTGGTGTTTAATGCCGCTTTCAAGAGTATTTCACTTACTTCGCGGCTGCTAGTATTATGGCAGGGAGAAAGCCTGCAACCCCATGTGGCTATGCATTGCGGTGAATTCTGCGAGCATCGGCTGGAACTAGCGAACCATGGGTGGTACTACGCTGAAATTCAGTGTAACATTGCACCCAAACCTTACTGCGTGTAGAACAGTTCTCTACTGCAGACAAAGTTGCCGTGCCCCTGGCGGACTCTAACATTTTGATCCGAAACTGAACGCGCTAACTTTAAAGATTGAGCTTTTACAAGTTTTTTAGTTATTCTTATTTATTAAAGAACTAATTTTTAAGGGTTCTATGCTTCAGTTGATATAATTACAGTCCCAAATGAAAGTATAACTTTTAATCAATTCTTTCTTTCTTTTAATAAGAGCACTAAGATCAAGAGGGGAACCGGTCTTGAAATGTTCATTTTAACTTTTGCAAAATGATTGGCAAATTTATTTCAATCAATAGTATCATATATTGGATTCATAGCCATAAATGAACATCTGTTTCTAGAATGTGTATATGACTTTCTCAAAGTACAGTATTGTTATCTACAAATTTTAGTTTTTTGGCTTCAGGACTTCATAAGCTTCCTTAATATCCAGTATCACATTTGTTTGACAATTTTATGTACATAATAATAAAATGGATCTTTACTCTAAAAATAGAGCCATGGGCTCTGTAGCTCAACAGGATTTCATTGATTTACTATCTAGGTTGTTAAGTTATCTCAAGTAATACATTGTTTACAAGCAAAAGATACGTTCTTAGATCATGACCCCTGTGACCTAGATGTGTCTGCACATGAAATTTCAGCTCTATAGACCTTTTGGTACTGGAGAAGAAAATAAAAATAGGTTTTTAACGTTGTGACCCCTGTGACACTATTTATGGGTCATGGGGTCACAAAATCTACAATTTAGAATCCCCATTGACCAAGGAGTCTGCACACAACTTTTCAGCTCTCTAGATCTTTTGGAACTGGAGAAGAAGATGAAAAAAGGTTTTTAAGGTTGTGACCCCAGTGACCCTTCAGACTCCAATGAATAGTGAGAAAAATGCAGTGAAAAAAGCAATTGGAATAAGTGAATCAGTTCGTTATAAACTAGATCATTATCACTGGCCCATTCAACTTCTAGAAAAGAAATTTGAGGCTTAATAAAATGATTTTGTCAATTGGTTTTTATATGAACAATTTTTTTTCACTCTCTCGATCATATTGACTATAGAATGGTCCTCTCTGTAATGTCAGTAGATTGAGAGACACTATAAATATCCTTTATCGTTACAACGTTTCAGTACAGATAACCAGTAACTTGAGGACTGCAATGAATTTCAAGTAAAACTAAGGCTCCCTCTAGTTTTTGCTAATAATTTGCCAAATCATTTTTTTCCTTTCTGAGATTTCAGAGAAAAAACGAAACCTTCTGAAAATTAATATACATGATACAAAAAACTCTAAATTTTTAAGCTGAAGATTTGAACCTTTTTAAGACAAAGTATGAAACATACATTTAAAATGTGTATATACCTCTTGGAATAACATTTGTAATTATATATATATATATAGTGACCACAAAACCAGAAACTCCCAATAATGATATAAAACTTGATATCTCACTGCAGTATCCATCCTGACTACAACAGCAAACCAATATATCAGAGTAACGCTAAAGATTGAGACAATTTTTAGACAAAATATCAAACAGTTTAAAATTCATAAACGTCTTTGACTGACACTTAGATAACCATTGAACACAAGACCATAATTAACCTCAAATGATGATAAAAAAATAATCTCTCTCACTGCAGTATCCATCCTGACTACCACGAGAGCAAACGAATATACATTGTATTAATTTAAGCTGCAGATTGTGATGCTCTTTTGGACAAAATATTAAACACTTTAACATTCAAACACCTCTTGGACTAACACTTCAGTATCCACAAGACCATAACCTCCCAATAACGACTATAAAACCCTGCCCTCTCTCTGTGCAGTATCTATCTAGGATACTACAGGAGCATACCAATATACTGTGAGTAATATTGAAGATTGAAACAAAATATTAAACATTCAAACACCTCTTGGACTAACACTTCAGTGTCCACAAGACCATAACCTCCCAACGATGACTATAAAACCCTGCCCTCTCTCTGTGCAGTATTCATCTTCACTGCCCATCCGACAGCCACTGCACACACTCTCTCTACAATGAGAGATCTGAGCCGGCACATAGTCCCACTCCCCTCTCTCCCCGATCTCTACCACATGTTGAAGAGTTGAGAATAGCTGGATTCTCCAGGAGAAGGTGTGAGTCTCCAGTGTTCTCCAGTTGAAGACGTCAGTCTCCACCACCCTCACCCTCCGAGTGTTTAAACGGTGGATACAGAGGATAATCTTACTGCTTAATACTGGATAGTTCACCTGTCAGTGATACTCCTGTGCACTGTCGTCAATATCAGAACTTGTTACACGCACAATCAAAGTGAAATTGACAACGCTGCAATAGATGATGCTCTTACAGGTAGGTTATTTTTTCACTAACATATTTTTTACCTTCATTCGGTACAACGGTGACGAGATATAATTTTAAGATTGAATACAAATATCTGACCGTATCACACTGAAAGTGTTGTTGATGGTTATGTAATAGATGATGGTTTTACAGGTACGTTTTTTTAGTACATTTTTTACTTACACATAATAATATATTGATAAAATGCATTTGACTGAATACTGTCATCAAATATGATGGGGACAATATCTGAACTTATCACAATGAAAGGGAAATTGATGATGATGTAATAGATGATTGTTTTTAGTTTTACCTATATTAATATTACATTTACACTATGAGATGTATTTAATTAACCACCAACTATGACTTATCAGAACTTATAACACCGACTAAAAGAGAAATAAATTGACGATGATGAAATAGATTTTGATTCTAACATGTTACTTTTTTTTCAAATAATTAATTTCCTGATTTGTTTGTATGAATCTATAGAACAATATCAGATAGCAGTTTATAAGCAGATACGACATCATGCCTTTGACGATGATATTGACAATCTGTAAAAATTGCTGGTTCTAATAGATTCATTAATAATCACAGTTCAAATCAATGATTTAAAATAGTCTTTAAAATAGAACTTTTAATGAAGATTATTGGAAATTAAACATAAAACTTAAGTAAAACAAGTAAAACAATACCAATTATTGGATTTTTAAGAATTATTTGAAAGTGTCTAATTCCCTCAAATTCTCTACAATCCCAATAATCTACACGTCAAATTCCAATCAAAGAATGTGAGCATGCATCTGTCCTGTGGATAGTGAAGCTGTCGGTGAAATGACCCGCTGTTTCCGACTGACCCGGTTGCTCTGTCACACCAACACTCACTGCCGTACCTCACAATGTTGCTGTTACACAATACAGCAGTGTGACCATCGATCCAATACACTGGAGACCACTGTCCTCTGGGGTTTCTGATTTATTATTTAATTTCTACATTCCGATTTTTCACGATTTAATACAAAACAGAGCAGACATTTTTGTGTGTGTTTAGATTGGTGTGAATGTGTTTTTGTTTGAATAATGGCATGAAAATTACATTTTGTTAAAATTGAAAAATAAACACGCTGCTAGTCCTGTCGAGAATTCAAATTAGAAAATATGTCTCCTGAAATATTCCACATTTGCTAAAAACACAAATCAATCATTTGAAAATAAATGGTGCAAATGCAACTACTTTCTGTATTTATTTTGAATCATCACAATTATTTTTTCCTCAGGAAAATATCAATGCAGAACACACAATTGTAAAATTAATCCAACCAGATGAACACAAACAGAAGAGTAACAGTAATAAGCATATATCTCTAACATTTTGAGTTGAGTGAGTTTCACACATTTAGAGTTGAGAGAGATTCACATATTTTAAGTTGAGTGAGATTCACACATTTTGAGTTGAGTGAGTTTCACATATTTTAAGTTGAATAAGATTCACACATTTTGAGTTGAGTGAGATTCACACATTTTGAGTTGAATAAGATTCACACATTTTGAGTTGAGTGAGATTTACACATTAAAAGTGACATTCACACATTTTAACTCAATGTCATGCATTAACTCATTGTATAGATATCATAAAAAAATTCTTTAAACAACAACAAAAAATGTTTTGGGCTTCATCAACTAAACAATCCATCTAAAGCTAAAACTGTTCAATGCAAACATGCATTAAAGCCTGAGAAACCAAGAGTGGTTAATTCATTCAGTGTTAAAATCGGTTCTGAGTTTGAATCCCAAAGGACTCTTTAACCTTTCCCGGTGCAGGGCGACATGTATACATGACTAGTCTGACACCTCACCTCTGGAGATGTTACACAAGATGAACATTACAATATAAATTGGACCCCAGGGCATTCTCATTCTTAAATATAGAGACATAGACTTGCATCTACTTACCAGTACCTCACTGTATGACAAGTAATTTTTAAGAGAAATTCCAGAATGAGAATGAGTCCATTCATTGAATTAGATTCTTAGATATATAGAGTATAGAGACGACACAGACTTGGTTAACATAGGAAGATCCAGATCTTTTCTATGGATTAGGGAGTCATGGAGTTCTAACATTGTAATAACGTCACAGGATTCATCAAACTTACTTGCAAAACTTATAAAAGCTGGTGGTTGACCTCCGACCAATCCCCCCCCCCCTCCTCTGTATCAGCAGCTTTAGTCAGTATTTAAAATGATAGGAACTACAAGAGAGTTAAGCAGGATGGATATGTATAAAAAGCCCTTCATCAGGATTTTTATTGCTCTTAAACCATAATTTTTATCGCAGATATATAGCATCACAAAATAAGACAAATCTTTTATAATGCTGATTTATGCTATTTGATTTTTTTTAGATCAATATATCTATATATATTGCTATAGCTGCTGTATTTATGAATGCCTATCCATTCTGAGGAGCTAATTAATTTACAGGAAAGCAACAAAAGAAGTAATACGGAGCTATTCATTATTCACAAAGGCAGCTTTCCCAAAGGCAAAGAGATAAATGTAAAATTCTCCATATGTGACCAAATCAAGTTAAATGGAGCACTGTGACAAAACATTTATAGAAGAAAGAAAAGTTTATGATACATGTGTGTTTTGGTTTAATGTTTATCCTGCTTGATATAAAACACACTCCATCTGCAACAGCATGTTGCATGGCATGTTAATGTTGGTGTCAGAGCATCATTAACTATAGCAAAATCACAAAGCTCCCAGTAAGCTTCAACGTAAAATAAAACCTAGCTCCTATCTATATGCAAAATCCCATTCACATGCAGTTTGGCCTGTTCCAATAAAAGTAATCTTTGAACTTCAAACCAATTTTGCATTTTAAAACCAAATTGCAAATTGTGACATCAAAACTTGACAGTAGCCTTAGGAGAAGGATATGTAATTTCAAATTTACATAAATTTGCTTCACAAGCATATATGAGACAAGGTATTGACAAAAGCAAGCTTAAGTGCAATACTGCAGACAATCTGCATAAATTTGATTTGTAAATAAGTTAACATTATCAAAACTCAAAAGACAATCTACATAAATTTTATTTGTAAATAAGTTATCATTATCAAAACCCAAAAGAAAATCTACATAAATTTTATTTGTAATAAGTTATCTATATACAGTCAGGCCTCGATAATCCGAACACTTCAGTTTTTCATCAAAAACGTTCGGATAGTGAAATATTCGGACTACTGAGTACTGAGGACTACTATAGAGATAAGTTTGGTTACATCTTCCTACCGTTCGGAAACTGCGAGATTCGGATTATTGGTGGCCGGATTATCGCGGCTTGACTGTATCAAGATTCAAAAAGTTTATATAATATTTATAAAGGTAACATATCTACTTCAAAATTAAACTTGTGATTTTCTGTTCAACGTAGCCCTAAATATGTGTATAAGCATTTCCAAACGTACACATGACAACATACTTAATGAGAATATAACATGTATAGTGTTATGAAATAGGTGTTAAAGGTGCTGTAGCACAATTTTCTTACTGACATAAATGCTCTCACTAAAAATATAAGTAAGTGTTACAAATGGCTAAATAATACTCCTGAATCAATAAAAAGAGTTCAAAAACGAATGTACATGTCCAGTTAATCCATGGGAGTCCAGTTCCCATCAAGCAGCCATTTTAATGTGTTCAAATTAAAATGGCTGTTTGCATGAAGGTAGTTCAAGTGATCCGACTGATGCAGCAGTACCTAAACATTCAGAGTAGAGTTTTAAATATGGTGAATGGTCAACCATCTTGCTGTCTGAATTCTCAAATTCTCACGAGACCTGCAAATCTACCTAACATACTGAAGAGTTCCACACCACTGTCGCTTTATATGTGGCACCATTTTCTTTGAATACGGATAACCATTTTCTATGGATACGTCTTATCGGGTCGTGTAATGAGATGTTTTACCAATTAACGTACCAAATTTCGTATAAACTTTAATAATAAATGGCAAATTTGAGAAAACATAATATGAAAAAAACGTGCTACAGCGGCTTTAACACTATGTTCTACTAATGTGGTCCCATATGAGACATGTTTGCTGTATAATCAAACTTGTGGTTGCTTCTCAGAATGGTTTGTAAGTAACTCAACAGATTAAGTGGTAACCACAGCCCTGACTGTAGGGATGCCATGTGACATGTAGTTACAGTCAGTTCAGGTGATTGGTGCCTGACTCTAAGGGTGTGGGTTTAAATATCTTAAGGGGTTTTTCCCAGAAATAATTTGTACTATTTCAGAAAGTGTTATCACAAATACAACAGTATTACATTTGGTCACTATCTAAATGACACATATTTTATTTAATTTTCAAACTTTTTAGCACAATAATGCCTGGCTGGCGAATATATTAGAAAAGATTACAATGATTTTTGGATAACATGTGTTACTTGATACTTGAGAAGATTGTCACAATTCTGTCGTGCTATGAAATGGGTGTTAACGCCACATACTAATTTCCCATGGTCGAGGGGGAGATGTCTACTCCATGATTAAACTGTGAAGTATCTGGTACAGGACATGAATCATAAGAGACTTGTTCCCTGAATATCACATGTCTCCATAAATATCTTGAAAATTGTCATATAACCTTGACCTCTCAAAGTCTGAGGGTCATGTGTACAGTATAAGTGACTTTACTGACAATGGAAATTAAAATTCGGTTTATAATGAAATTAACATCCAAATAATTTTTAAGTAATAATGGATTTTCAAGATAAAAATGACAATGTTTGATAAGCACTATAGGCTATCATGGAATATTCTAAGACAAACATGTAAGGGGCAAGTGGCCATGTGTGTATGTAATCCTGGATTATTCCATTTGCTAACCAGTAATGACACCTGTAAATTGGCCAACAAGAATGGTTTAGCATTGATTGAGTCATAAATAATTCCATAGAATTATCATAAGCCAAATATCTACACAAATAAATTCCTCTCCCCCTCTTACTAGAGATCTCTAAAACAACTGTATCAGAAGAGTACATATCAATATGGGATGTTGTTAAAATGAGCTTTTATATTGAATGATAAGCAGAATTTATTCTCTTTTATCATTTTAAGATAGTTTAATCATACTTAATTCAACATTTCAACCAAGATGAAATTAAATAGTTTAAAAGATATCGAATATGGACATTAAACGTTAATTTCTGAGTCATTATTTTAATTAAAACAGTATATTGTTTGACATCTTGTATATGTTTGTTTGAATGGCAGGATAAAATTCAAATCATGTTAAATTTTTCGTAACATTTAATTGACAATTTAAAGGACAATATGTCATCAATATAGAATTATGAAGGATCCAATGTTGTTAATGCCAACTCAATGGGAGCTAGGTTGGCACAATCATAAAATATGCCATTTTGAAAATAAAACCAACCAATCAGAATTGTTCCTGTTAATGATAAGAACTTAACTTCCTGTAGTTGTCCAATAAACTGACAGAGAATTAAATCCCTAAACTCCTTTGAGCTGCATAAAAACACAAGATTCAATATAATCAATTTTAACGCTTTCGAACTTTTGAAGATTGTGAGAAAGTTTCAAAAACTTTAATCTTGCAAGTGTCAGCTCCCTGAGTACGAAGGATTTAGAGTTCACTGAAAAATTACTGATGCTGAATAAATATTTTCATTACGTTCATGTTCTACTGTAAAATCAATGTTTTAAGTTGAAATTTTAAATGTATACCGTAACTCTTTGTTGATATACTTATGGAGTGCACTTTGTAAATGCATGGTCAATGTTTAAAACATCTTATGATCCAGGCACAGACAGTGGGCCTGTAAAAGATTGTAAACAAGTCTGACATGAACAAGGTCAAATTGGACGACTACCATATAAGTGATATCTGTAGCGAATCCATGGGGAGGGGGATTTAGTTTGTAGAGGAAGATATAGGGTCACCCACTGTGCAACAAGCCAAGCCCATTGATGCTGAACCTTATGGACAGCGGTCGACTAAGCTTTTTACAAGACCACAACCCACCACAACTTAACAAACATGAAAACACGATTAATTATTCAGCAAACTTTATTATATTATCTTCAAAACCAGTATCTATCAAATATCATAACAGTATTTAATGTTTATCTTACCTATTTCAATTGGCCACATGAAATTTAAATTCTGTCACTCTATACTTTAAACGGAATATTTGAACGCTCATGAATGTCAGTTCAATTTATTATTCATTTCAAATCCACATGGACCTTTACAATAGATAAGAAAATGTGCTCACTAAGCTTATTAAACATTTTGTAACTATATGGCTGGAATTCTGCTGCCAGGGTTTGTAAAATTCAGATTATTTTTAAAAGAGTAACATAAATCCTGAATGATCATGCATGCAACATTATCATTAGAATAATATTGACCTTTTCAACTGTCATCTTCTATATATGTCATCTTTTAGAGAAATAATTGAAACCAAATATACATCTTCAATACATTTGTTCTTATTAGTACTGATCATGAAATATATCATCTTTACTTATTAATCTATTTCAGTTAGACATTTACCGTGTCAATTTCATGGTAACTCCTGTCAGTTTGAACTATCAATCACAATGAGAATCTAAATTGAAGACAATTAAAATTGACAGAGAAATGATTAAAAAATGGATTGAAATGAATATGCAAGGTTTTAATTGCATTTATTTATACAATAATGTATGTTTCTTCATAACATACAGTTAGCACAAATAAATCGAGACAAAACAACCCAATCTCTTCATTTTCCTGAACAATTGTGACATTTATATAACATATTATGTAAAATGGACATCTCTGTTACGCGAAGGAGAAAAGGTTACCCATACTGCTTCAAAACATTTGTTTGGCAGATATATAACACAAACATGTTTATAATTTGGAGTAGATCTTTATTTAGAAGACCTGCACACATAAGAATGCAGCAAAGATCTACACAGTTCTAGACACCTGTACAGTTCACCTTTTCATGTTTCTCCAGAAGGAGGTGAGGTGAGTTCAAGAGTATTTCACTTATATCGCAGCTGCTAGTATTACGGCAGGGAGAAAGCCCGCAACGCCATGTGGCTATGCACTGCAGTGAAACCTGCGAGCATCTGCTGGAACTAGCTAACTAAGGGTGGTACTACGCTGAAATTCAGTGTAGCATTGCACCCAAACCTGACTGCGTGTAGAACAGTTCTCTACTGCAGACAAAGTTGCCGTGTCCCTGGCGGGATTCGAACCCCGGACCTCTTGATCCGAAGCCGAATGCGCTAACCACTGCGCTATCCCGCCCCCTCCAGAAGGAGACTGAGAGTTCAACACATGCAGACAGCATGCTGCAAGTCCTGTACCCAGCTATCTTCTCTACATTTGATATTCATGTTATATAAAATAATAGTGCATACAGTCAGACCTGTTTATTCTGATGATTTGGTTACAGGTGAAAATCCTGACGATATCAGGGTCTGATTGTGTTTATACACACATTTCCAAGTTCGAAAGATGGCAAATAGTACAACACAATATACCCTCTTGTATGGACAGTAATATATCATACATTCAATCTCAACTCCCTAGGAGGTATAGAACCAGTGCTGCACCTATACATACCCTGTTAAAATTCACAATGACTTCAAATCTAGATCATATAATACAGCTGGATGGCTAGAGCCATCTATACTCATGTCTCAGTGAGGGGCAGGGAATCATCAAAGATGACACTACAAGTCTCTCAACTCATGTCTCATTGTGGGGCAGGGGATCACCCCTTTAAGCTCTCAGATTATCAAGTAACAAAGCTGGTCACCCATTCAGTGATATCAAATCCAGTATTGCTGAACTTTACTGATAGCTTCAACCAAAGTTCTCCTACAAAACTTGTTTGTTGTTTTCATCATCAAATGAGCTGAGTATACTGGATAAAAACAACTTTAAAACCAGTAAGTTTTGAAAAGAATATATTTTAGTTTTGCAACAATATTGTAAATCTACAATTAGGAATAATACCTCAAATTATTTCCCTCACAAAACTCTCATGCAGTCATTCTGTCTCCTTATATAAATACCAGTTCAAATCAAGGTGAATTCAAGACTAAACTGCTAAAAACTGTTGAATCACATACATTGTGTGATAATGTAGTTGCATGAACAATGAAATCTCTAAAGCAAGGTTTTCATTTTTATTTGTTTTAAGCTTAACAAATTCAAAGCACTTTAATTTTTTTACCAGAACACATTTAGGGCACATTTTAAATGCCTTAAAACATAGCCTTCTGGGATCTACAAACTAATTTTAAATCCTGCTTTTCCATCATAGCTGCATGCACAGCAGAAATATCAATTTAAAAACATGAAAGCAGATTTGAATTTCCTCATTCATTAACTCACAACATTCAGTGCAAACGTTTTGAAACGAGTAATCCTTGGTATCACAGAGAGATGATCACCACATCAAGATTAATAATGGACATTTACAAGTTGAAAGTTCCGATATTCATAGTTTCTTTATCTATATCCCAGCATGCAACAGTTTGTCGGAAATAACTTGAAACTTGTCCTATGGCAGATCACTTCCTCCTGAATAATTCCCAGCATGAATATCAACATCGTTAATAACTTATTAATGATGCTTAACATGCATGCAGAGAATTAATGGGTAAAGTTTTATTAAAGAATTTTAATATACTGGTTAAACCAAGTGACACTAAACACTGCCTGTTCTTCATAGAACTGTATACCAATAATAAGCCGTATCACTTACCGGTATAACACAATGTGTGTTTATTACACAGCATGCACCAATGCCCCCTGATAAATGCAGGGTTCAGATTTAAAATATCAGGTAAAACATTACTATTACCTCGTGTGAATGATACAATCAAGTATCAATGGCCAATTAATTTATGATCAATGAAATGTAAAGGCCAAAGTTTTTGGACAAACACAATGTGCAACATCAGTTCAGGGACTATAGAATTGTTTGTAATGGACTACTATATGCCCAGATACATTAGCTACTGTTTTTACATATAGTCTCCTTAAAGGGGAAGTCCATTATATAGTATTATATATATACCGGTAAGTATTTTCATGAAATTCAAGGGATTGTTCCTATCTGAATATTAAGACTATTAATGCATGACCATCGGCAACAAGTCTACCTGAAGCATATACATTTGGATGTAATTTTGTAAGTAGCATGATAATTTGACATGTCTTGCAATGCTAATTCTGGTGTCACAATCCTTTGATTGTCACATGTGGCTGCAATATTACCCAAGTGGCATTCATCACTCACTCATTAGCGTACTCCACTCACTCATTTACATTGGTCAACCATGTGACACTAAACTAGTACAGAACACGTGCCTATACAGGGTGTTCTCAGACCTTGTGGAGAGGAGTCTACAGAATCTATTCGCATCCCCGTAGATGCATTATTTAGAAGAATCATTCAATATTTTATGATTATGATTATGATTATGATTATGATTTATGATTTTATAACTCATTATCGTGCAATAACTGGCAAAGTATAATTTTTTATAAGAAATAAAATTCATCCTTTTATCTTCTGATAACAAACATAATAGATCAACACAAAACTGGGTAAATTTTATGTGTACTGAGGACTTTATTAGCATACTTTCTGAGAACATTTATATGAATATGAACTGACTATATCACTTAACAGAGTTAACCAAATCTTAGGAGACTTCTAATGTCATCCAGCTTCCCCAGAGCTCAAAAAAGACTCTAAATGGTTGGTTAACAGTGATGCTAATTGCCAGTGGTTCCCACGAGATACTAAAAGACATTTTACTGATATCTTTCACTATTGGTCCTAGATAATCATTGTCACATACTCTTCCAGAAAGATACACATCTACATGAAGGGTCAGATAGCATGGTGTGTAGATTCTTTGACTTCAATCTGGATCAAGACGTCTGGTGTTCCAATCCTTCCAGGGGTTCAGAGACTTACTTTCTTTTTGAGAATTGTTCTTAATGCAGTAAGGTTTGTGTGCGATGTATCATTGAAATTCAGTGCAGTACCGCCTATGGTTTGATACCTCCAGTTGATTTCATTGCTTACATGTTTCACATTGAGTCACAATGGTATCACAGACTTTCTCCACACAATATTACCAGCAATCAGGCGGTTAAGAACATAATAGAACAATGGGTGGTTTTATCATGTTCTTTTGGAAATAGAAATATGATGATATACAAGGGTCATGACAACCAAAAGTATCTCACTGCAAGGAACACATGAGAAGACGTACTGACAATTTACATAATGGCCTCAAACAAGCATCCAGATGTCAGAAGCATCATGTTGAACACTGGTGGCCTTGTAATAGGTACACGGTATACAAACTATCCTTTAAATACAAATAGGTACACGGTATATATACTATCCTTTAAATACAAATCCCCAGGTATGATGGAAGTATGTTAAGGGTACCAGGTAACACTAGTAAAGGTCTACTAATCATGAACAGAACAAGGTGCATATCACATGGTTCTTTGACACCAACTCCCCGACAAGATGCATGTCTACAGCCAGATGTATATGTACACCCAAGTGGCTGATTTACACAGAGATGGACGAACACTAGTAAAGGTCTACTAATCATGAACAGAACAAGGTGCATATCACATGGTTGTTTGACACCAACTCCCCGACAAGATGCATGTCTACAGCCAGATACATCTTTCTCCAGAGAACACTTGAACAGCTCCCTTTACAGAGGTAGATCGGCACTACCAATAAGCCTGATCCAGACAAATCCAAGTCCCAAAGAATATCAGAAGCATTTCTTTTCAGCAATGATGTTCAGGTGATGACCTGAGGGGGTCCAATTTTGTCCCAAATTCTAAGGGACACAAAGCCAAAAGTGTGGGCAAATTTCTTCACAATCTCCTTCAGGAACAACAGAAAACCCTTTCGGCCTGGCTCATCATCCATGCCAATTGAAGTGTAAAATGAGCTCTGTTAGAAGGTGTTGTAAAATCTCTAAATCAAATAAATTAGCTAAAGAAAAACCTGAAGATGATATAAGTAGACATCATGCAAGTCTACATCCAGAATACCAGAAGCATCTACTTGAGCTGATCAATGAAGAACAGCCCCTGGTGGCTAGTTTACATAGAGTCGGACCAGAGCTACTAAAGGTCTCACCATCAACTAGCCTCCATTGGAAAAAATAAGAGTATCATACCTTTCAAAATTTAAGGGACACAAAGCCAAAAGGGTGGGCAAATTTCTTCAAAACCTCCTTCAGGAACGACACTGTTCTAGGGAGCAAAAAAACCTTTTGGTCCGGTTTTCAGGACTTTGAGTAACTAAATTGTCCATCTGGACCGAAGTGCAAATCAGCTCTGTTAGAAACTATTGTAAAATCTCTAAATTAAGAAAATAAGGTACAGAAAAACCTGAAAATTATATCTGCAAACATCATGCAAGTCTACATCGAGAATACCAGAAGCATCTACGTGAGCTGAGCAGTGAAGAACAGCCCCCGGTGACTGGTTTACACAGAGTCGGACCAGAGCTACTAAAGGTCTCCTCACCATCAACTAGCCTGGCACATTCCTCTATCAAGTACCCATTTACCAGAGCAGCAACACATGTTAACATTTACCTGTGTCATAGATGTTTGAAATGGGGATTAAAAATAGTAAAATGAGAGCATTTGATGAAAATGTTAAGAAGGTTCCGACTGCCTCTTGGTGCAGAGTCCTTCAACTGTCTTGATTCTTGTTACTCAAATATTTATTGTTGTGAAAAGCAAAGCAATTGTTGAAACTGGTCCAGTTTTGAAAATGCACTTGGTAAACCTTCACAATTCAAATCTTTCCAACCATTTCTCAATAAAATGTGTGAACAGACTGTACATGTGAACATTTATCTTGTGTATGGATAGAGCACTTAATAACCATTATTGCTGTCAAATATTTATTTTCAAGATTATTGAAGGTTCAGTTTGACTTTAAAAAGTTGCAGTTTTCATACACACTGTAATTATGTTCTTGATTGACAATGTCTCAAACTTTCATTTATATGCGTTGATCATGAATCTTGTGTATGGATCCAGATTTCCATACCTATTATTATTATTATTAAATATTTATTCTCAAGATTATCAAAAAGTTCATTCTGACTTTAAAAGTTTTCATACATGTTGTATTTATGTTCTATGTTGAAAATGTCTCAAACATTCATTTATAAACAAAAAAGATATCATAAAGTTAAGAAAGACTCTAACTTTACAACAATTCATTCCAACCTTAGGTAACAAGGCCTATCAAGAAACAATCATTTCTGCTAACCACAAGTTTTTTCTATCAAGAAGAGATAAAACATTTACTCTGTACACCACAGAGCTCACTATGACACTCTCCAGCTCCGAGCCTTGGAGCTATACAAACGTCACTGGACACAGTCAAGATATTTCCTGTCTAACAGAGACACTGTGAGCATTCCCTGAAACACTTGAGGCTAGCCATAATGCAGAAAAGTGCCCAAATTTCCTGTCTGACTGTTGCACAATTATCTCCGACCTCGTTCTGAAGAGCAAAGGACTATCAGCACACCCTTGTCTAACACCATTACCTCCGAATGTGTCTATTATCACCAAATGTGTCTATTACCCCCAAATGTGTCTATATCACCTACCGTGATTATATAATGGAAGGTGCTTATTACTTATCACAAGTGTAAGCGATTGACAATTGACAATTTATTCTCCATTATGATGAAAGGTGTCAGCTATTCTGTAAATTAAGTGTCAGTTTTAAAAAAAAAGTATCAACTATTGTGAAAATTATGAAAAGTAAACTTAAAGTAAAGTGTACACTATAGGGGAAAGAGTTCATTATTGCAAAAGTTTAAGCTATTGAGGGTATATTTGTCCATCAATGAAAATTTACTTCCATGAAAGGTGTTTATAAATGACTATCCCAATTACCTGTCTGTTACTGAGAATACTGTACTTCATAATAATAATTGTTGACAACCATGAAAAGTGTCCACAATATTGAAAAGTTAACATTATGATGAAAGCGTGCACTTAGGGTAATTACATGAGTTGACAACAATATAATTGCCTTTATCTGCATGCACATCCTGGTCAAAGTCTATACCCTTTTCAAGTATCGGAAGTCCATTCTAGGAAACTTGAATTGCTACGGTTCTACATCTGTATGTAAGATACATATATACATACCAGATAGGACTTGAGGTAGGTCTTTTGTATTTATATTAATAACATTAATGAAATACAATTGCCAATAACTAAAAACATCAAGAAAGAACTGATCCTGAAGACAGAGAATTGTCATCTTTTAACTTGAGGAAGTTTTGGTAATTTTTAAAAAAATGTTAATGCCACCATGAAAAGTATCTCATTTACATTTGGGTATTTGGTATTAGTGTGGGGAGAAAACCTGCATGGATATGGCCCTGCATGAAAGTGAAACCTGCAAGCTTTGATTGGAAGTAGCAAACCATCCACAGTACTCCATTGAAATTCCATGGAAGCTTTAAATGAAAAAAAGTCTGGAGGTTCATATTATTTTTCATATTTTGGAATTATGTCATTGCAAATAATTCATCTATATAAAGAGGAATGTGTAATGGAATATAATGTAATGGGAGCTGTTTTTATTGTTGAATATGAAAATGGTTTATTTTTAAATATTGCTGATTTATTTCATGATAAAAATGTTGTGACATTTATCAAATGACTAAAAATACCTGTGAAACTATCAAAGTTAACATTTTACTTACAAATTAATGTAAAATATTTGTAAATTTTTCATGAAGTTTAAGTAGCAATAAAATTATTATATTCAATATAAATATACAGAAAACCATAAAAATGAAATAAATACTTGTTTTAAAGATGACAGATTATGTTTAGTAACTTTAATTTAACACATAAAAGACTTAAAAGCAAATATAAAAATTGTCTTTAGATAAACAGATTAAAATGCAATTTTATTATCTAATTTCAAGAAAATGTTGTCACAGTAATAGTCATGTTTTAATCATATGAAGAGTTTCATTGTTAACCCTTACGTTGCGTATATATATTTTACCCTTTTTAGCCCCTGTGGCGGAATTTACAGGCTCGCAGCTCGCAGCAGTAGTTTGAGCTTAGGCACTAACGAGCTCTGCTGGCGGAATTTCCAGGCGGCGATTCCGGTACCGTTTTTACGAAATATACCGCATCTACATGGCGTATACGGGCGTTGAATACAAATTCAAGTCGCGGCACCCGTACACAAATGGTTGCTTTATACCCGCATCTTTGAATTATTTTTTTACGATTTTTCTTTACTTTTCTATTACTTTGTAAAGATTGTCTTTAATTCGGGCCTTATAACATCATGAATTTGGAGCGCGCTACTTAAATTTTTATATGGACTTGAAGACCAGATGTTTGTCTTTACAATGATATAAAAAATATTAGAATGCGACCTATGGTTATAATTCTATTGTCATCTAAAGTTTGTCTTTATTTCCAGCTTCATGAAATCAAAACTCCTGAGCGCGCATATTGCGAAATTTATATGTGCTTGTAGATAGTTTATTCCTCTTTACAATGACATAAAAATTATTAGAATACGACTTATGGTTCAGAAAATATAACCAACCAAAGGAGAGTGACGCTACCCCGACAGTACCACGTGAATGGTCCCGACGCGCACCAAGTTACTGGCACTGCTTGGTCCCCCCGGGACTGTGCTAATTACAGTACCGTTACCTCCTCGAGACCTCCTCGAGACCTCCTCGAGGGTGCCAGAGCCGAGCGCGCGTGGAACTAATGGGTACTAATGAGCACAGCATACACTAATCACCGCGGCGAACGCAATACATGTTGCGCGGTGTAAAGTTTGTCTTTATTTCCAGCTTTATAAAATCGTAAATTATTTCGCGCGCATGCGAAACACGTATGTACTTGAAGACAATTTATTCCTCTTTACAATGATATAAAAATTATTGGAATACGTCAAATGGTTCGCAATATATGAAGAGCGTAAGGAAGGCACCCCCAGTACTTAGAAAATTCATTTTTGAAAAACTAACTTTTTGCGACATCTGGCGCATCATTTGCCGCATGTTTATTTTTCGCTGCGCATATACATATGATACATGGAATTGAAGACAATTTATTGCTCTTTACGATGATGTAAAAAGAAAAAAAATGCGCAACTTCGTTGGGAAGCTTTAGCGTGCCAAATGAAGGTACCCTCGGTACTTTGAGGCAACTTTTTGACTATCGCGCATATCGGGGCACGTGCCGCAACTTTAGTTTTTCGTGCGCATGTATAAATTTTATATTGAATCAAAGCCGAATCTTTCCTCTTTACCCCATGTAAGTTTTATGAAAATCGGCCACCCGGTTCAGCATTTATGGGTGTTTTTTATGATGCGGTTCTGGCTGAACTTTCAATGAAAGCTCGCATTCACTTTCTCTGTCTCTTTGATAAAATAAAGAATATTTTATTTGCAATGACATGTATTACAATGAAATTACAATGCATTTATGTACAAATATACACAATATTTACCTGCGGTTGTGCGCAGAACAGCTTTAGGGACCTAACAAGGTATGTATATAATGTGTATATACTAGTCCACACTTCGGCTCTCTTTACTTTCAATTTTCTTCTTCTTCATTCCCTTCTTCATTTCGGGTCTTCACTCGGAACGGCGTGTACGACAACATCTGGTCGGCCCGATCAACACCTCCCATGTACTTGTTGTACGTTGTTACAATGCGCGGCTTGAGAACTGGTTCCCCTGTTGCCCGGTTCTTCTTCCCTGTTTGTTCAAGTTGTGTATCTTCAACAGTAGACATGAGAAGCACTGATTTTCTATCTTCGTAGCGAAGAACGAGTAGGCCATGGTTGTGAGAAACTGTCATGTCCCCTTGCTTGGCTTTCTTTTTAGGTTTCTTGACTGAATCAGGAAGTCCCTTTCGATTGGCTCTCAACGTCCCCGTGGCACCTATTCCCCGCTCCCACAAATTTATGTACAGATTTGTGGACGAATAGTAGTTGTCCATAAAGATGTGATGCCCCTGTCCAACGTAGTCGTTCACCAAGTCCATGACTACATCATAAGTTTTGCCACCTTCAGAAACCGGTTCATTCGTTTTTCCAGTGTAGAGTTTGAACTTGCAAACGTATCCGTTGTGCGAGTCACACAACATGAAAGCCTTTATCCCATACTTCTTAGGCTTGTCGGGAAGATAAACTTTGAAAGATAAGTTACCTTTCCAGGGCACCATGCCCTCGTCGACTGAAATGTTTTGATGCGGTTTATACACTCTTGAAAAACGGTGAACTATCCGGTTATACAAGTGTCCCAGTTTATTCATTGGTGAAAAGCACGGGGTGTTACGGCCCGGCATCCTCCTGTTGTCAGCCAAGTGTAGGTAGGTTATAAGAAGCCAAAACCTGTCTCGGGGCATGCACTTGGCGAAGAAAGGCGTTGAGGTAACATCACTTGTTGACCAGTAATCAGCAAAGTTTCTCTGCACAACCAATGACATGGCAATTGTCATGGCTACAAATACCTTCATCTCTTCTGCATTAGTGTCTTGCCACTGTTGCATTCTTGAACGGGGTCTTAGAATCTTGTCCTCCATTGCTTGTTTGAAATATCTATTGGTTTCCGTTGCCATATCCTCATAGTCATCATTATGTATAAACAAATTGAAAAAGTCAATAGGTTCAGGGTTCTCAGGAAGTTCTATGAACTGGCGCAACCCAGTTTGACCAGTGAAAGGCAAGTTTACACGTGGCCGCGGACCATCCACCCACTCATCAAACGTCTGTGAATTATCATGATTATATTGTGGTATTTCGGCAAACTCCTCCTCAAAACCACTAAAGTCTTCTTCGGTGGAATTACCGGCGGCTAGAATCTTTCTGGCAATCTCTGTCTCTATATCACTCAGAGCATCTGTGTCACCATGTTCACTATCTATTACAGTGTCCCGATCATATGCATCATCACTGTCTAAACCACTGCTACCATCACTGTCAGTTGACTCCATATCAGAGGCTTCATCAGCATGGATCTCGTTGATGAAGTCGTCGTCGCTTGAAACGGCTTCAAAGCTGCGTGTCCTAGTATGCAACGCCCTAGGCCGTCGCAGGGCCTTGCGTCCACGTCCGCGCAGCATTCTGCTTCAACCTGTAAATGATTGAAAATGCGTTAGATGTATGCAACATATAACATGTGATTAGAGACAATAAACATACAGAGATAATGAATGTGAGCTTCATGGACGTTCATTTGCCAGTTTCAGAACCTCCCGGCGCATCTAGGACGACTGCGCCGCAAGCGCCGACGGCTTCTGACATCGCGCCGATTTTTCCGACGCATATGTCAAACGGACCATTTTCTAATTTCCTCGGCGACGTGTAGCACCGGGCGCGAGGCCCGGAAAATAAACTACTATGTCAGGGAAGCTCGGGTTGTCAGTTGCCGAATGACTTCTCTTTTCGAGAAGCAGAGCATCCAAGGAGCGGTCTCTCGAGGCGGAGCCCGGACCCATGGGAGCATACTTCCCGTCCCAGTCTTCCGCGGCGGACCCCGGATTCAATCGCGGGACAGGTTTCCCATGTTCTCTTTTGAGAACGAGAGACTCCGAGGAACAATCCTATCGGATGAACCCCGGATTCTATTGGGAATGGGTTCCCATGCCCTCTCGACATATATAGCAGAAACCTTCATACCTCAGAATGACACGAACCTTTATTTCAAAGTAGAAACAAAAAAATAATTTGCACAAAAAGTTTGGGGGGTGGCGACCACACGCGGGGGGGTCCGCGCACCCCCCGGTAGATATTTATACTTGTGGGTCGGTCCCGAAGATGACGGACCACGCCCATGTTCATGGGAATTTTTTCTCATTATGTCATGGCGAATCCCGTCGGAAATTCCCCTGCTCACGAAAAAACTAATACCTAAAAAAGTAATTGTGATACAAAAGAACTTTGGTAATAAAAGTGGTGAGGAATCAAATTCTCCATCTGCTCAGTTCAGTCCGCTACACATATAAATAATTCTTCAAATCTTATTGAATGAAACGTCTTTTATTCAATAATGTAAAAGATAAAATAATAAATTCAATTCAAATGGTTTGGAAAGGTGCGCCCTCGCATTTGAATTTTAGAAATAAAAACCTTTCGCAAATGGCATCAGTAACAAAAATGTTCACGCATTTTTAGAAACTCCGAAAAGTGAAATATTTTCCTGAGAAAATATTCCCACGAAAAGGCTTTTCCCCGAGCGGCGGGTCCCGTACTCAAATATATTTTCGCTTTTATGTTATATTTTTTTTTCCAAAACTGGAAACAAAATTCCGTCATGACAGTTGTTCATCGTTTATAAAGCTCTATATTTGCGTATCAAAAGAACAGTATTTTAGTTATATATTATCATACTTCTTCACTTATGCGTACATCAATATTGCGGCTCTTCGCGCATGCATAGTTCTTCCCAAAAACATTTTATCTGGAATTAAAGACAATGTTTTTCTCTTTACAATGATGTAAAAATTATAAAAATCGGACTTGCGGTTCAAAAGTTATGAAGTGCGAAAATTATACCTTTTGGCGCGGCGCTTTGCGCATGCAGAGTTCTTCCCGAAAACATGCGCATTATACATGGAATTGAAGACAATGTTTTTCTCTTTACAATGATGTAAAAATTATAAAAATCGGACTTGCGGTTCACAAGTTATAAAGCCCGTAATGATGGTATATGCTAAGAGCGCCACTTATTCAAAGCCGAATATCACCTTCTGCGCGACACCTGGCGCATCAAAAGTTATTGCCGAAAATACACGTATTTTATATGGAATTGAAGACAATTCTTTTATCTATATACCGATAAAAAAATTATGAAAATATCCCAAGTAGTTTCTTAGAAATAGAGCGCCGAGGCATGTTGGGGTAAATGCGTCACATGTATCAAAATTCAAAAGTGCGAAAGTCGCCTATCTCTGTGCGATTGCTGTATTTTCATTTATGTTAGCGCAATTGCGATTTTTATATTGGAATAAAGGCCATTCTTTTCTCTTTATTTTGGTATAAAAAAAATTAAAACAACCAATTGGTTCATATGATACGAAGTGCGAGAGAAAGGTAGCTTATCGCAATATCTTCCCGTAATTAGAAGCTATCTGCCCATGTGGCGAGATGCGAGACAGATAAGCATAGGCTATCTGCCCATGTGGCGGATGCGAGACAGATAAGCCTGTACGGGCCTATCTCACCCCGGGGCAGTGCAGACACTTAGGTGCTAATTAGCCGCCGGGCAGTGTAGCCATCGGAACGAAGCAGGACAAAATTGGCCTTTTGTAAAGCTAATTATCGATGCGTTACGGGTCAACAATGCACACGCAAATTGGTGTGAATTTTGCTGGACGTTCTGACCAGACACTGAAGAAAGCTTTATTCTCATTGCGGGCTGCGAGGCATAAATACAGCCATTCTCATGCAGCGAGTCGCGGAAACAATCGACTCGGGACCCGGTATGGCAGATAGCCAAGTACATAGACAGCCGTGAATTATTCTAAGTAAGCGATCCGGGATCCGTATACAGACACCTCGGAATCGCTTATAGCCCGCCCGGATAATTCCGGGACCCGCATGTTAAGGGTTAACTATAACCTCTCATGATAATCGGATTCAGATCTCTAATGTGTTCTTTAACAGGATTTGGAAAACAGCTTTTACTTATTTACTCATGTTACATACTAGTTAGTTATTTTATAAAAGGTCAAGAGTGTTTTCAGTATCAATGATAAAATTTCAGTGGAATCTTTGACTTAAAGACCCTATAAGATTACAGTGCAATGTTTCAAGACGTTTCCTGAGATACTTATTGTCTTAATTTTTCAAGCTTATCGACGATTTGAATCCCATTCTGTCATGTATTCTTAAACTTGACTCTTAATCTGTTAGGTGGAGTGATGTTAAAATTTAAACATTGGTTTAAAATTATTTCACTTTTATCATGGCAGCTAGTATTACTACAGGGAAAAAGCCCAAAATAACATTGTGACAACACATTACAGTGGGTGGTACTGTAATGCACCCAAACCTTACTGCATGTAGAACAGTTATCCATAGGAAAGTTGCCAAATCCAATTTTCACATTTGCAGGACACACGTGTAATGCACATTATCCCAACTTGTTGATCTGAAGTTGTACTTCATGTGAAACAGCTCTCCACTTTTCAGTATACAACACTCAACAAGTTGATCTGAAGTCTGAAGTAGCTACCAAAGGCCTTTCTCTTTATGAAATTATATGATAATCTAATAACCAATATTGCTTCCTCTTTCAGACCTCCCTTAGAACCTGAAGAATTAAGACAATATTTACGGATATACAACTTCTTTATTCTGCACAGGTGACATTTTGACATAGGTTAAATACGTCAAACAAGTGAAGAATAATTTCTTGACAACGACATTAGAACCTTTGTTGAAAAGTTACCTATGCAGAATAAAGAAATCGAAGTTGTACATCCATAAATATTGTTTTATTCTTCATCATGCCACCTTCTAGTTGTCCCTTAGAAACTGTAGAGTCAGAAGTGGCTACCAACCATCTTGCTCTGTATGAAATTACTAAATAATCTAATAATTAATTTATTTTTCAAACTACCTTAGAAACTGTGTAAGACCAATCAACAGAAACCATTTGTCAAGTGCACATTTCCTGTAGGCACCACCCACTAGCTATATAGACTAAACATAACATTGTCGCTCTTCTCTAAACAATGTACTATATACAGTACTATAAAGAAACCAGGCTTCAGGCTGTACGATGATAATGATCTGTCTGTTGCAGCAGGGATGTAAAACTAGTTGATCTCCTTTGGTTCATTTCTTGTATTACCTTCGTGGACGTGACTGACATTTTTACTCTTATCAAACCAAACATTTTCTTTAATTGAAAATACCCCATCCCCATTTCAATTTCTTGTAGCCTCAAGGTGGAAACTGAGTTAATTACTTTCAGAACGATTAACCTTTTCATGAAATGCACAAAACCAAAATGGAGGATAATCCAATAGAACCTTCTCTTTAACCAAACTAGTTCTGTTAGTATATATTCCAGGATAGCCTAATTATACAGTATCACATGCTCATTGTCCTCTAAATTGACCATAAAGAGTTAATGTGCCTTAAGCATCAAGAAATTGACAAATATCACCAATTTCAACCATTTCCAGTGCTGTATTATTCAAAATGATGAACTAGAAGATCTTTTTACTTGTAAAAACAAATGTCTCCCCCCTTCCCCCACTTCAATTCTTAGTTGTCAACCTTCCAAAAGACCAAGTCCAAGTTGTTACCATGGAAACAGAACAAAATAAAATTTATAAAACGCTGAAACCCCCAAAAGGCACATCTACATGATATGGGGAAGCTGTATACCAAATTTGGTGAAGATTGGTTAAGTAGTTTTAGAGATCTGCTCCGGAAACGATGGGAACGCCGTCGCTGAAGCCAACACCAAAGCCAACGCCAATGCTAACGCCAACACCAACGCCAATGCCAACGGGAACTCAAACAAAAACAATATGTCTCCCGACCCTTCTGGGGGAGACATAATGAAGTGGCAACTTGTTTACCATTGCAATAAATATGCCTTTATGGTCAACTTACAAAACATTGAACAATAACGTGAGTTAAAACAAATTTAATGCCATTATACAATTCAAGTGTAGGAAATTTATTTTGGCCTTCAGTGGAAAAAAGGCTTAATTGTGGTTTGAAACAACAGCCAGCCATCTAAAATTTAGACAGACCTTCAAATATGTGGTTACTTATAGTTTACCGAATTTCAAACAAACCAGAAGTCTTTTTGTCAAGTGGCGCCACCTGAAACTAATGTCCAATAAATTTGCTGCCAGGCAGGCATCTACCGGTATTTCAATCAAAGAACATTCTACAATGTCTATATGATGTATTTCCAGAAAACCATCTACTAAGAGAACACCATCATACTAATTGACTATATTCTTGATAATCTCTGCTAGCAAACTACTCTGACATTTACATGCAATTTCAATATTTTTCTTCTTAATTTGCATGACATCATAAAGATATTGACGACTTCCCTCTTTAACATTTTAATCTGATTAGAAGGCAGGGAATGAACTCATCAATCACAATATTTTAAACAATTTTAATTGAATTATTTTGCCTTCTCTATTGTACGCCTACCATGCTGTTGATTATAGCGTGAGCCATGATGACCTTTGAAGTTTTCAGAAAATAATTATTTATTGCACATTGTAACGTATCAATGTCGTGAGCATGATCAAACAGCAACCTTTTCTTGTAAATTACTTAGGATGTTTAATGATTTAATACTTTCTTTGCATCGAATATTGGTGAAACCAGAAAGGCCATTAGAAAAATTATCAAAAATGGTGTTCTTCTCTCATGAGGCTTTCAATGGACAATGGGGAGGTAACATTTCCTGGAATATAGCAACCGATCCACTGCCATTATAATTATAATATGGTTCATGCATTCCCTCTAAATCTAATAACATTTAACTGTCTTTATTTCTTGTTGATGAAGACAAATGATCGCAATCACATTCCAAAATAAAGCAAGAATCAAAATGTGATTATAAATGGGTGTATAATTATTATCTTTGAATGTGATAGATTTGAAATTCAAAGAAGAATTTTTAAAATTTCAAATAACTCAGAGCAAAATCAATCATTACAATTTACATGGAGAATCCAAAAGCAAGAAAACTATTTCTGATTCCACTTGATTACCAACATGCAACTACTTATTAATGTCTGACAAGATAAATTTCAAAGCAAGCCACCAATTTCTGATAATGTCAAATGCCATGCCTTATAATGAGACCAAAAGGCTTTCCAGACAGATGGGCCGCCATTTTTCAAAATCTCTACCATATTTCTTTCAAGCTTTTCTACTTGATGCCTGTTTATCATAGGCACATCTCATACCTTGTAATCAGTACCCTGTCTAACACAGATATCATAATTGGTAAGGGGGGAGGGGGAGGGGTGTCTTGTCAAATATCTTACACACTCTTCTGGTTCTATGATCTCCAGAAAGGAATATAAATTTCTAAGAAATTAATGTTTGTTATTCAATATATTAAAAAATAGTCTTTTGGAAAAATGCCTATCATCTAGCTTCTCTTTGAAGAAGTTCATATTTATTATTTGACAATACTTCAGGGCTATCTGTTTGTTAATAATTTTGTAAAACATACAGCTTAACATTATGCAAATTGTCATTTGAGAAATTGGTTTAAGTCTGTGTATAGCAAATGAGTTACATAAGAAAATAATTTGAAAGATGTTACCATATAAAAATGCTGCAAGCTTTGAATTTATTACAGCTTACCAAATGCCATTTGAGTTATTTGCAAATTTATTACATTTATTTCTTACTGTAAAGAGGTTATATTTCTTCTACAAATTGCAAATTTATAAATTTGATCTGAAAAATGAGAAAAATATTTGTATCAAGTAACTTTCAAAGTTTTACAACTTTTAGTGAATGACATTGTTTTTAGGCAATGAAATATCTTTTACATTTGTCTTAATCTTCAACACTTGGTATATTTCAATAAATGGAAAATGCAAATATAATGCCATGATTTCAGAAAGTACACATTATAAATATTTATTACAATTTTTTTATTGTCTTCCTATAGGGTTGCACAAGACATGTATTTCCTGTAGTGACAAATTTTAAGAGAATATTGTTATTTGTACCGCCGTGCTATTATAACAAGATTACAACAGTCAATTTGTTTTAAGAGGTTGGAAAAGGATTTTCTAAGTTGGATAATTTGAAATCCAATCCTTTTTTTTTGAAAGAATAAAATATGACTTAATAAATATTGTTTGATATGTTACTTCAAAGAGCAAGGCTTGAATACAAAAAACGAATACTCTCTAATTGTTTTAAAAATAACTCGCACAATGTCGATTTAAAAGCAAGGCAAAAGCGAGCACAGCTCACAATGTCATACCACTGTGTTAAGTTTGACTGCCTTCATATAGTATTAATCAATTGGAAAACATAATGTGACTAAAATACTACATGCGATATGAAACATGTCAATAAATAACAGTAATTGTTTTTAGTGAAAATTTCAAAAATTATTTGAAACTTGGAGTTGAAACCAATAAAAAGCACATCACCATATAGGTTAAGTACTAACAAACAAAATTTGAAGTTTCCAAGTCATATAGTTATGCTCTGGAAACAATTTTGGACAGATGGACTGACATGCAGAATGCTACGTAGAAAAATGTCTTTTGAGTGGAGATGTTACAGCTTTGTAAATGAAGCTACCGGTATTTGTTACAATTTCCATCAAAGTTGATGAACAAACTGGTTAGAGTTGAAAGCTGGAGGGTATTACTTGGGATAGGATCAATCAAGAAGGCTTGTAACTGTATACAACTGATGGGAGGTTCATTAAAAGAAGCCTTATCAATTAAGAGTTGTTATCATGAAAATATGCTTGGCATATGTAAGTATATGTACATGAAACACATGAAGATCATGGATTATTATACCTGTTTCGATGAAATAAAAAGTCTTTAAATGTTCATTCTTTTATTCATTGGTTCTCCCTTTTTAGATTTGGATTTAGAGTTGCTTTTCACAAAATCAACCAAATTGAATGTAACTGTCATTGTGAAATGTTTGAATATAAACGATGTAGGTGAAGACCAAGGCAATAAATCTACAAATGTTCAGCCAGCAGCAAGAGGGTACCTGCTGTAGTGTATGGTGGAGGTGACCTACAAGTGCTTCCATCAACACCCAGGGTAGACCAGGGTAGACCAGGGTATTAGGGTTGACAAGTTTCCAGAGTCCTTGTGGAGATTTGAGTGCTTTATAGATGCCATTCAATTCCCTTCCATTCCAAGATTATTATTCATTATTTTTATCATATCAAGGCTACATATAATATGCTCTTTCAACACATGGCACAAACACTAACATCACCATTCACTACATGGAAATTCTTTTAACTCTGTTAAAAAGTTAGGGAACATTGATCGGCTGGCATCTAAGCATTTTATTAAGTTTTCATTTCATATGACATACTCTTTGGACAAACATCAATACTCAATAATGCATAATAGAAGCTGAGAGGATAACTCTGTTAAATGGACGTAAAATGCTGCTGACTATATATATTGTGAATAATTCTTAAATCATTTGCGTTTTATATTCTACGCAAACCTGCTTAAATCTTTAGAAAGTATAAAGCATAACAAATGTGAAAAGGCATATATGAAAAATTATGTAAAAAAGGAATAATATAAAAAAGGACTTGAAGGTATATTTGATTTAGAAAACAAAGAGGCATCAATGTTTTACAGAAGCAAATAAGATTCGGATGCCAATAGATAGTAAAATGTATTTAGCTAAAATGGTACAAAATAGCATGAGATTAAATAAATGGTTTGTTATATGAAATTAAAGTAAATATTTTATCATTAAAACGGTTATATAAATGCACAGATTACTTTGACTAGAGACAAACAACAAAGGCAAAAGTGAGATGAATAACATATTTATATACATTAATATACATAAAGTTTTTTTTGGCATAAATGAGGAATTCTCAGATAAATGAAAGTAATAAAGTTTGTTTAAGAGCCTACCAGTCCATTAAAGGTACAGGAATATAATAAAGATGAAACTGATCTCCGAGAAGCTGAGATCCCTGGTAGGCCCTTAAATGTGAGTTTCCCTGGTCAGCTGGACTAAGCTACAGACAACGGTGCAGCAGGCTTTTTTGTGGATTTAGTGGATATACTTTTACCAATTAAAGTGTAATGGATAAAAAATAATTTCTGAAAAGAATTATCATGGAAACTTATGATGGATTAATGTATATAAAGAACTGGCTACTTAGTTTACACTGCAAATATATTGTAATGATAACACGGTTCAAAGTGTGAAATAATTCTACAAATATTTACATATAAATTTTCTATCATATCACATTTGCATCATCAGTATCATCCACAGAATGACCACTATAGTCTAATACTTAGATTCTGAAATTTTTATTTTTTTAAATATTGAAAAGGAGCTTTTTTTTAACAGAGTCTGAGTGTAAGACTAGATGACTTTCTTTGCTGAAATTTTTTATCCATTTCGTGCGATGTCTTCATTTGACACCTTCACCATTCTCATGACATCTTTGATAATTTCTGAGGACATATGCCTTTTCATTTTTGATGACACCTTTCTTTTACTGATATGACAGTTATTTCTGATGAAGTTCTTTTTATATTTGTTAGAGTTCATATCAGCAGAATTTATACTTTGTTGTGATCTATTCTGCAGAACAGAAATATGTCACGAATGTGGATGGACAACAATCCATTTCTGATGATATCTTCCTGTCCTTTTTCATTTCTGATATCTTTATCCATTTCTGATGACTCTTTTGGGTTTCTAATGGCATCTTTTACCATGATGTGTTCTTATTCACTAGGATAGGGTGACAGTTTCTTTTATCAGATTTTGATCAAAGCTAATCTTGGGATATCCTAACCATCTTGATGACATCTTTATCCATTTCTAATGACCCTTTTCTTTATCTTTAATTGTTTCTAAATATGGAAACTGATATAAAGACATGACTTCTAAACATCAACCTTTTTATTACTTCTATTAATACCTACTCACTTCATAAAGGCAATGTGAAGAATTCACATACTCAAAAATATTATTAACAATAGCAGGTGTATATTTATGATAATCAAAATCATCTTAAATCCCTGATTTATCATTTTACACTTCCAAATACTTTTCACACATTTGACTTCGGATAATGATTATGAAAGATGGGTAACCCCTCTTGCTCTTGACTTTGTCATTGTGCAACTTCTTTTCACTTGGCACTTGAAGAAATACAGCTAAAAGCATTAAATCTCTAATGAAAGACGGATTAGACCAAAAAAGGTCTGAAGATGGAGACTAAAAATACTATTTTCAATTTGCAAATGCCAAAGTGATTTCATGCTTTGAATAACATGAAGTTTAGCTAATGCAAACATCAATAAATAATAACCTTCTTAGGGTTATTCAAAATGGACATTAGTTAATGCTGAAAATGTGGATGAATGTTGGGCAAGTTTCTCAAGAACGTTCTATCGTTCATAGAAAATCATCAAATACTGACAAAATTTTGTACTGTTGATAGTTTCCTTATTTGCCATAAAGTCATACCTTATATTCGTTGTATCAAAATTATGAAGGTTTTGCAATGGAAAACATCTGAGTATCAAGTAATTTTCAAAAGCATATTTTATCTATAATGAATGAATTATGTGTAAAATATTGATAAAAATAATTAAGTTTTACTCTGAAAATCACTTGGTGCAAGTCAAATTTTCAGAGATCCACCAATATTATATAACCAATGGTGGTCATATCACAGTTTATTTTCTTCAAACCTATCCATAGGGTCAAATAAATCAGGGAAAGAAACTGATTAAAAAATAATTAAGAAATATATTTTTAACATTAATAAAAATTCAATGCTTTAAAAAATGAAATATTGAGGTCCTTAATTAACTCGTCTATCAGTATTTCATGAAGAGTTCATATTTTTTTGCCTACAAGATCATCTAGTGTATAGATATTTCACGGAGACCTCAGATTTCCGCCTACATGTAAGACAAGTTACATGCACATTTACAGCATCCTCAAGAAGGAGTGATTCACCACAACAATGGCTGGTTGACTGAATCTCACGTGCATATCTCCCTCTCTCAACAATCACATCCTGGCTTCATTACTGGCTAGTGCAACACGCCTGTATTTTCATCTTATCCTCACCAGTTGAAGAAAATTCTACATTTTCTTAAACGGCTCACGATTAAAAACATGCAGTCCTCGTTAATGAGTATGATGTAAGAAATAAAAAGAAGATGAGAATGAGATCACAGAGCATTGTGTAGTGAACTTGTAGTCACATCCATCTTTAAATATTTTTATCCAAACATCAAACATACTAAATATGTTCCATCTTGCTATATTTCATGTACTGTGGACTGAAGTTCACAAGCATCTACCACCAATACAGTCACATCCTGTGTTAACATGCTGGATGGTGGTGCAACACTAGTGTCTTCTCAGCTTATTGATAGCAGTTGAGTTGGAGAAATCTGGATTAGTTCAGCAACCATAACATGCCGAATTCAAAAACGCCCTCATCTGTGTACTGCCTTAAAACTACCACATAATGATATATACATGCAGTCTTTGTTAACCCTTACGTTGCGTATATATATTTTACCATTTTTAGCCCCTGTGGCGGAATTTACAGGCTCGCAGCTCGCAGCAGTAGTTTGAGCTTATTCACTAACGAGCTCTGCTGGCGGAATTTCCAGGCGGCGATTCCGGTACCATTTTTACGAAATATACCGCATCTACATGGCGAATAAGGACTATATACGGGCGTTCAATACAAATTCAAGTAGCGACACCCGTACACAAATGGCTAATTCACACCCGAAACTTTGAATGAATTTTCTATGTTTTTTCGTTTTTATTCTATTACTTTCGAAAGATTGTCTTTAATTCGGGCCTCGTAACATCATAAATACGAAACGAAAAAAATTCCATTTATATACGGAATTGAAGACAAGATGTCTAGCTTCACAATGATATAAAAATTATTAGAATGCGACCTTTGGTTATAATTCTACAGCTATGTAAAGTTTGTCTTTATTTCCACCTATAAAATCGTCAATACTTACAACATGTATGCGGCATTGCAAACGGTCGTTCATCGCACTTTTCCAAGAAATCATAATCTCGAACCAGTTGACAAATAAGCACATGTCAACCCAAATATGGTTATGTTGTTTGACTTTTCAAATAAACGCTAACCTCGAACCATAACTGATGAAAATATGTTGATTAGTTTGTGTGCCGTTTGGTTTCACATGCCTCTCAGAAAGGTAAAATTGTATCTTTATTTCTGTGAATAAATCTGCGCATTTTATATAGAATAAAAGATTATTCTTTTCGGTTTATTGTGATATAAAAATTATGAAAATGCATTCAGTATTTTAGCCGTGATAAATGTTTTAGAAGTTGTGAAAATCGCCGATTGTTTCAAAATTTATGAAGTGTAAACATGACCTTTTTCACGGCGCTTGCTGTGTCTTTATTATTTTTTTGAGATTTTCTAATTTTATATGGGAATGTAGTCCATTGTTTCCCCTTTATTTTGCCGTATTTTTTTTTTAAAACAAACTATTCGCTCACATGATATGAAGTGCGGGAGTAAGGCGAGTTAGCGATTTTTTCCCCCGTCTCGCGAGATGCGAGGCAGATAGCAGTCTCGGGCGAGGCAAACCCGAGGCAATACAAACACGTGGGTGAAAATAGCCTCAAGCGAATTAATGCTTCGGGGGCTAAGCCCGACAAAATTGGCCTTTTGTAAAGCTAATTATCAATGCGTTACGGGTCAACAATGCACACGCAATTTGGTGTGAATTTTACTTGATATTTCGACCGGACATTCACACAGACTCGTTATCGTGGCTATCTGCGTGATGTATGTAAACAAGTTTTCATGTGGCGATATACGGACACACTTCGTCTCGCATTTCGCCTGGGGGGCAAATATAATTATTACTGACCCGGTAAATGCACTAAGTCCAACGTACGGGTCTCGCCAAGGGTTCTAACATTTTTCTCTATGAGCCTCCCGGATAATTCCGTCGCCCGCATGTTAAGGGTTAAGAATACGATTACAGTTAATGCATTAAACTCAAGAGTTGAAGGAATATGCAATCTTTTCCTATTTTCAATCAATATATATACAAAATAGTGTTTCATCTTAAATACGTAAGATTTTTTAGAAACCTTTCACTCACAACTGATAACTTTTTATGGATAGATTATATTTTATAGCCACTGAATAAATGTTAAAGATTTGCAAGTGATTATTTATGTCATATGTAGTTGATGTGCATGTACTAAGTATTTTAAATTCTGGTCAATGTCAAATATTGCAAAACATGCAATAACTATGACAGTTCATGACAAAGTTGTTGATATTTAATACGGAAGCAATTTAGTAAATAATATGATTTATAAGCAGGTTTTCAACACACAAAAAAAGAAGAAAAGATAACTCACGTGTTACCACGGAGACTGTCTGATTTCACTGGAGAGGAGTTGCATGATCTGCAAACAGATAAAATGTCACTACAGTTACTTATTTCACATTATTTAAAAAAAAAAAACCCATCATAGTCAGTGTCATAAATAATATCATATCTATACGTGTACATATAGAACTTTTACCAAACAATCATTGTGACTGCATGCAGCATGTTCACCCAGCAGTGTAATTTGGTAGCTGGAGGTGAAGGCAATGTGAAAGATAGCTTTACACGAGCTATATTCTATCGTTTGTCATATCTAGGAACCTTATTGTATATCACTGAAGCAGTCCATCACACAACAGAAACCTTTTTATGCATATATATAACCCTCAAATAATAAAAACTTATTTCTGAATCTTGATGAGAAATCTCGCAGAACATTTATCAAAATGGACATTCAATAATTATTCTGATACAACCAATAAACTTATTTGTGCAGATAACAGAAACTTGTTAAGCTTGACACAGGCAAGTGAATTCTTTTAAATCTATTGAAATGTTTATGTTCTTTGGAATAAAACTTCCATGATGTGAATAAGTATAATGTTTCATAATAACGAGATCGAATTCGAAACAGAAAGTAAATTAAAACTGTTTATAATATTGCAATCTTTTTACACTTAACAATATATGGTGATTAAAATTAAATTTATTTGATTAATTTATATAATTTTATAATCATCCAAAAGTTATATTATATTCAAAATCAGGTATACTGTCTCTATTTCCAGTTCGTTGACAACTTAATTGTCTAAACATACATCTGTGTAGGCAGAAGAGGAAGAAATTTCAGTCAAGTAGCTCAGCAATGAGAAGAAAATGTTAAGAATGTAGACTCGAACAGTCAACATCGAGCTATCCTTCCTGCTGAAGATACTATCATCTGCGGCAGTATATGAATGACATTTCTCAAACACGGTTCACTGTGACAGTTATATGTATCACCTCAATGGTTAATAAGATTATATGTTATAACATTTTTTTTCAAGTAAACAAAGTTAAAAACCTAGAGATATAAGAAGTTAAAGTAAGCAGAATTAGTATGATAGAAACCTAAAGATATAAGAAGTTAATGTAAGCAGAATAAGTATGATAAGTCAGTACAAGTACAATCAGTAAATCTCATTGTGCAAGTGTGCTCTACAAACACAGTGTAACGCAAGTCATATTGCATAGTTCTATCCTTATTGTGGTGGGCACCAAGCTGGAAAGTAACAAATCCCATCTCAAATGTCGTCTTGGTATAGGATGTGGTCAGGAATCATTGCACCTTGTCTTTTATGTTTAAAGTATATTCATTAGTACCTCAAGGCATGTCTAATGCAGGTATATAAGATCAATAACAAATTTGAAATACATGGCTATTTCCAAATGAACAAAACATTGATAAAACCTACTTCAGAGTTTTAACCTTTTAACTGCTGAACAAGAGTGCTCTGAGAGCACAAGAACCCCCAGGTTCTTTATTCTCAAAATAAGCAGTTTAAATGTAAGGGTAATTTAATGACCTATTAAAAATAAATAAGCATGTCAAATATGGAAGACCGATCACTAATTAATCAAATATTATGGCCATAGTTAAGTTTCTCACGAAATAGATCCTACATCAAGGACAAGGTCAAAGGTTATAACTTCAATGTGTGACATTGGAAACATAACATTTTCAAATGCTGACAAAATTAAAAGTTACTGTCAGTGGGAAATCAGAAAGCTGAAAGTCAAGGGCCATAACTCTGAAAAAATTAATCAAATCGGTCCCAAAAAAGCACATGGGTATCACCGATGAATATCCAAAGCATGTGTAAAGTTTCAGAAAGATAGATAGGAGTTTATTTCAAAACACAAGTTCTGTTTTCGGGACGGACCGACGGATGGATAGACGGACAGACAGGCTTCGCCACAACATAAACCCCCTTGGGGTTAATAAGTGCAAAAGCATATTTAGCTTTAACAATTAAGAGACTAGTTTGCATTTCTGGTAGTGCTGCAAGATGTTCACTTCCCAACATATCAGTATCAATGCAAACAGTAACTAGAGCTCTTCACCGCACAGTAACCATTTGAAGCTTACTGTTGAAGTACAGTATCTACCGCACATCAACTGTAAGCAAGTGGGCCGAGTGCTCGTGAAGATGCCAGTGGTCACCTGAACACCTCCTTTATAAACGTTCACCTGCTCTCCCTGATAACCACAGGGCAATTACTGCTTGTATCTCTGGTGCTATAAACATGGGCAGATATGCTTAAGGTGAGAGAGTAGAAAAGAGAAGAGTTGAAAAGGAGGATCTGATGATTTCTGTTTAAGAGGCTTGTAAAACATTACAGATCCTCATGTCAAGCTTTTAAGGATCAATATATGATAACACAAGCAAATCCTGTTAATTGAGATTTGCTGCTGAATATTTTACAATTAGTTAAAAATAATGGAAGATCGTAACATTTTAGAAGCATTTTGATACTTTTTTGCATGATCAATTGTTCCTTTACATCATTAAAACTCAGTTTGCTCTGGAGCTAACTGTAACACTATATTCTGTAAGTTTAAGTTAAAAGGCAAATCTACTGTATAAATTTCTGTAAAATAAAAACACTTATGAAGAAAAAGAAGCATCTTGATTACACAGTGAAATATATCCATCAATATCTATCTAATATATATCCATCAGTTGTGGAATCAAGACTGCAGAATTTTGAGAATCAAGAAACTAAGCAGTTGGTTTGTTACTGTTACAGATAAGTTAAAAAGATAAATCTATGGATTGAATTTCTATAAAAGAAAGATTATCAAGGGAAGGAAACACCCTGATTACATGAAGATTATCAGATCTATCTCATCACACGGAGAATCCAGATTCCAGAATTCTGACAATCCAGGAAGAATATCAGAGAACCCAGAGAACTCCAAGATACCAGGCAGTTAGTGTGGCAAACCTACGAGGTTATCTGTAATATCCAGGCACCAATAAACATTTAATCTATCACTGCCTCGACCACTGATCCAAACAGATTAGCTGCCATACCTACAACCCTATTAGTCGATTGATCACAGCAGAGGATCCGGCACTGCTGAAATCTGCCACATCAGATTTATCTTCATAACAAGCAAACTGACCAATTAAGATAATTGTTTGTCTTGTAATGTGAATGTGATGAAGCTGTTTACACAGAGCAGCTTTTCTTGCAGTTAAGAATGTTTGCCATGGATCTGATCATTCCTAAGTACCGACACTTTTACTTGGCAGATGAGGAAGTAGGCTACGGATCTGACCATTCTTGAGCACCGGCGCCAATGGTGCCCGGTAGTTTATCTTAGCCGTATCATCCATCATTGCATCTGGCTGACCAATATCACAGTTTGATAAATCAGCCCTTGGGGGACGATATAAGCTGCAAAGGGGAGTCCCATTCTGACACATTGGTAATTGCAGGGTATAAAATTCTTGGAGATGAATGGCACCAAATTACTACACGTTACCAATATAGCGCCAGTGGATATATATGTGGGCTCTATAACTAGGGCAACCTTGAACAGAGATGGATGTGATGATTAATGTATTTCTTATGGAAAGATTCTGTCATATGAGATTATTATTGAATAGAGAAATAGATGCTTTCTCAAATTTGTATATCAATTAAAAGAAAAAAACACACTATACTGCTGTATGCAGCTAGAGTCAGAATGTATCACTTACAAGATATTCTAGTATATCTTATTTGAAATATCATTAACTATACTCTCAAAAGACATTTTGATATGAAAAAGAAAGGGCGGTTGTCTTGCTAACTCTTACAGTCAAAATAGTGAGTCTCATTTAAAGTCTATTGTTAGAGGCCAATATCTTAAGTTGTTAAACCATGTCCATAAAGCATAACAGAATCTTATATACACCCAAAGTTTTAAACTTAGGAATCTTTTCAAGAAGGAATAAAATAGGTCAGTATGGCATATCATACAGAAGCAAGCGCAACATGTAATGTTCTGGGGACTATAAAATCTAATATCAAATGTACAGTCCAATATGTTGTCATCAAAAAGAACATTTTGATCTCAATAAAGTTAATTAATGTCTCTTTGAGAGACCCAATGACAACCGGAATTCCGCAGAATGAGCACATCAAAGAAGCTGTCTGTCATTTATGACAAGATATTTTCTATAGACTAAAGCTATCAGACAAGGGAAGTGGGCGACAAAACACTCTATTGATCATGCTCCATAAAGTTAATAGCGTGCTGGCATTTTTTTCTTTCTAATGAAACGTTGCTTTTTGACGTGTCTGTCATGAACAGTCCTTCAAAATCACATCTTGTTTTTTACATATTTTTTCACTTGTGCCATTTTATTGTCATCAATTTCAGGTACATTTTGATCAACAGCATAAAGCAATGTCAAAATCATCCTTTGGTAACATTTTTTTATCTTAGATCGGTGTAACAATTATTCCATTAAATCATTTTTTAAATTCTTTTTTCATACTTGTGACCAACATGTATAGTTATTCTTACATAATCATGTTGATAAACTTTTCCATCTATGGTTCATTTGTTTTGTTTAAAATCATGTAATCTAAAGTCCTATAATCTTCATATATACTTACCATTTATTTTATTCCTTTACCTATATGGATCAGGAATAGTTTAATTATCATTTGCCAGCAGACAAACCTGGATTATTTGTTGTTGAGTTGTGATTCCTGTAAATTGGCTACTCAGGATAGTCAAAACGCTATAAGTAACTTTTTAAGACATCATCATATCATATCATAAAGTTACCATGAAAATGTATCCATATAGCTAGAGTTCAATGCAAGCTAGTATTTGATCAACTTCAAAATTCTGACAAAAGGGATATTGTTAGGACAGATGGACTAAACTTTTTAGAAAGAATCTAAAATCTGTATTTCGTCAACAGAGATTTCCCAATTTTAAACTAATGCTACACTTTTCTTAATTTCCTTTTCTTGGGCTTTAAATTTCCTTTTCAGATAGCTATAATAGACTTGTTGGTGGAGTAATATACACTTTTGAAAATTCTCCTTAGTAATACAAAGTCATTATACAAGACTTACAAGTTATTGAATTTTTCTGATAGTCAGTTGTAGACAGAATAGGGTGTGTCATTGAAAGTTCATGGTCTTGACTACAGTTTTCCTTGCGTAACAATATGTTTTCACTATGTCATACTTACAATGCAGGATTTTAAACATTTATCATATGAATAATTGTCTATAAAATAAATAAATATTTAAATATGACATTTTAAATTTTCAGACATGATGCAAGTTGAAAGTCAATCTATTGTTTTCTGTGCAAAACATCTTCCAGACATCACATCATATTACAGTCATAGCTCTTTGAAATGTTATCATTTCTAAATCTTAAAATCATATCATGTTTCAGTCACGAAACATAAGCTAGTTTGAAATTGCAATCTTCTTAAAACTTTTAAAAATTATATATCTGTTTCTAAGTATCTTTAAAAGGGTGAATGTTCAGATCATGTCTGCACAAAAAAATATTTACAAGTAAAGCAACATGATTTCTGACCTTTATACATTTATTTATTTGATACATAAATGTTTATCATGACTTGAAGACATTTTACCTTTTTAAGAAGGAAATATGATTTACTAACAAATATACAGGCATCTGTAAACATAACTCAAGCAAATACTGTACTTCAGAAAGATCTTGAAAACTTAACACAACATTGTTGATCAGTATGATGATAAAGCATTTGTTGATATTCTGTAAAAATAGGAGTGTAATTATAAAGGAGTTGTTTAACAAGCAAAATATTGTTTTTTCTAATATTCTACATAATGCACAAAAACAAAAAGGAGTATACTTGATAGAACCCTCCCTTTTAAGGTAGTAAATCTGTATACTTCTCCAAGAGACAGTGTGTCTACTTGATGAATATTTCAACTGAAAGGATAACAGGCAGTTCTGCACACTAATACTGTCCGTCCATTATCTACAGTCAATAGGAGGCATCTGGTGTGGTCTGAAGAAGACTGAAGATCTGCTCTCGAGACAGTTGCTCTGTCGTGTGTGGTGTACTTGCTTGTTAGCAAAGTTAGTTTCTTTAGACGAAGGTAAAAAATGTCTCATGGGACAGTCTGTTTCAGTGCTAGGTGTCTTGTCTCTTAGCATATGTGGCAACTCTAGACAAAGGTATAAAACGTTTCACTGGACAGTGATGTTTAGCTCTGGTGTGTACAAACCTGGAGGCAGAATAACTTCACAAAAGTATTCTTACTTCAGAACCAAATGATCAGATTCATTCTGCAATAGTACGAAAACAAATTCTTGTACTTTTTTGGGATGAATCCATTGCAGAAATCAAACTGAACTCTTTAGATTGAGACAGCTAGTTGATATTTTGCTATAATATAACCTGTTTAAAGTTTTAGAAATACTTGCCATTTAGATAGTGAAGAAATATAACATGGATTTGAACCCACACCCTATCGCCAGCATTGACTGTACCAACAGCTTACCACACAACAATTTTGCCTTGACTAATGGCCTCGCATGGGACTCGGCCCGGAAAAAAAGTACAAGAATTTGTACTTTTGAAGGTACTGTTATCCCAAATATAACTCTGTTTAAAGTTGCATCTCTATTGGTAGGGAACAAGCATAACTCTGCTATAATTTAGACTTCTTAATTAAATAACTGATGACACCTGATCCTGGCCCACACTGAGAGTTATGGGATTTAACCCTGGGCAGGAGAATTTAATAAAAAAATCTGTGTATATTTAGCGGTTTAATTGGGTATCTGGTGAAGAATGCTTTGGTGGAAAACTTTAAGTGCCATAATTGTCAGCTTGAGTGAGACCAGAGTAATAATGTGAGTAGTGTTATGCATAATGTCTATAGAAAGTGTACCATATAAATATCCTCATTATGATGTGTGCATGGGGCTGTTATATTAGGCCTTCTATAGGTAACACAGCCATATACAAGACACTAGGGTATTCATAAAACAACAATGTCTTTGAACAGACATTACCCATAAGGCAGTTTGGCTATCATTGATATGCAGAGGTGTAGGAATCAGAGTTCAAATGGTATGGAACCCCTTTGTACAGAGAATGAGGAAAAACAGATAGGATCATTAAACAACCTGAAAACAATACTGAGTCTAAATTGATCGAACCTATTATGTATAGGTAACAGTCCAAATGGCGTGACCCAATTACATATATGTGATAGCTCCAAATGGCTTGACCCTATTATAAAGATAGTCCCAAATGGTTTGACGCGGCCCTATCATTCATAGGTTATAGGCATCCCTCAAGTGACTAGGCTACTTGAGGGTATGATGATGAGAAGCCAACACCTCGTTCTAGTATATTTATATAAGTAACAGACATTGCTCAAGAGGCTGTGTGGCTACCTGAAGGTCAGCTGGACCTGAGTGTAATGAGAAGGTATGGAGAGAATAACAGAGGAACTACTGGCCATGTGGGGGAGGTCTGGGTAAACATGGGGCAAGTAGATGGTAACTGTGTGTTACTGCTTAGAACATTCTTACTGCTTGGAATAGATATTGGTTATCTCTTTAAGTCTTCCTGTAGAAGTTGGATATTGGTTTGTAGGTGATCTCTTTACGTCTTCCTGTAGAAGTTGGATATTGGTTTGTAGGTTATCACTTTACGTCTTCCTGTAGAAGTTGGATATTGGTTTGTAGGTTATCTCTTTAAGTCTTCCTGTAGAAGTTGGATATTGGTTTGTAGGTTATCTCTTTACGTCTTCCTGGAAGGGTTACATATATGTTAGTAGATTATCTCTTTAAGTCTTCCTGATGGGGTTAGATATTGGTTGGTAGGTTATTTCTTCAAGTCTTCCTGTAGGAGTTCGATATTGCTTGGTATGTTATCTCCTTGAGTCTTCCTGGAGGGGTTAGATATCAATTATCATTTTAAGTCTTTCTGGAGGGGTTAGATATCAATTATCTCTTTAAGTCTTTCTGGAGGGGTTAGATATCAATTATCTCTTTAAGTCTTCCTGGAGGGGTTAGATATCAATTATCTCCTTGAGTCTTCCTGGAGGGGTTAGATATCAATTATCTCTTTAAGTCTTCCTGGAGGGGTTAGATATCAATTATCTCCTTGAGTCTTCCTGGAGGGTTTAGATATCAATTATCTCTTTAAGTCTTCCTGGAGGGGTTAGATATCAATTATCTCCTTGAGTCTTCCTGGAGGGGTTAGATATCAATTATCTCTTTAAGTCTTCCTGGAGGGGTTAGATATCAATTATCTCCTTGAGTCTTCCAGGAGGGGTTCGATATCAATTATCTCCTTGAGTCTTCCTGGAGGGGTTAGATATCAATTATCTCTTTAAGTCTTCCTGGAGGGGTTAGATATCAATTATCTCCTTGAGTCTTCCTGGAGGGGTTAGATATCAATTATCTCTTTAAGTCTTCCTGGAGGGGTTAGATATCAATTATCTCCTTGAGTCTTCCTGGAGGGGTTAGATATCAATTATCTCTTTAAGTCTTTCTGGAGGGGTAAGATATCGATTATCTCCTTGAGTCTTCCTGGATGGGTTAGATATCAATTATCTCCTTGAGTCTTCCTGGAGGGGTTAGATATCAATTATCTCTTTAAGTCTTCCCGGAGGGGTTAGATATCAATTATCTCCTTGAGTCTTCCTGGAGGGGTTAGATATCAATTATCGCTTTAAAGATAATATCATCTCTCTGTTTTTTTCATGTTGATTCGTTTATTCATATAGAAAATACTTTCAAGTAAGCAAAACACAAACGATTATTTCGAAGAGTCACCTACTCATTAAGATATAGCCCTTCAAAGTGAGTAAATTTAGCCTGCTCATTATCTCATTCTTGAAACAGTTTGCCGCGGCCCCTCAGTGTAGCATAACCTTCGTTAGCGTTGTGACGTCATACACAGGAGTTGCTTAATGAAATCCTTAGGCGATTTGCCGATTTTCGTCGATAATTCGTTTAAAACATGATAAGAACGTTTTGACATTACAAGTTTCCGATAGAATGGGTATTTTTGCGTTCGTAGGGAGTAATTTCAGAGTTTTAGGAGCATGTTTCGATATTCAACCGCTGATTTTAGATTTGTTCTTTTCCCAATCGAGTGGAGTGTTATGTTATCTTATAAGCTGCAATATGTTTTGAAATGAATAACTGACAATTCAAAAATAAAAAAGACATGCAATTTTTTAAAGTTATAAATGCCATTATTAGTTAAATTTTTGTTGTTGTGCTTGATTTTGTGTTTGAAGAGTGTCTATAGCTTGAAATCTACTGCGTCAATATTTCTCATGGTGCTAATAGAATAGTTTCATTACAACTAAGAAAATCCTATAATTTTCATCAATGTTACTGGTTTACACTTTTTAGAAGAACATATTCGGGCTATCTTTGAATCTATAGTCGTGTACAGTTACAATTACTTAGATTCAGTGTAATACCACTACCATTTTCCTAGCATGTTATATAAAAGGCCTTGCATTTTATATTACATGTAGTTTTTGATGGTCAATTCATTTGTTTGTGGAAATAAAATAATGTTTAAATCACTTCGGATAAAAATATGGAAAACGTATTTTTCCCAATTTCAAATGAAAGTATAGGAACTATAGAACTTTGATCAACTCACCATGGCCGTGTGTACATGTGTTGTTTGGTTCTCAATTTAAAAAATATTACCCCGGCTATAGTTCAGTCGTGTAGATTTCCCCTCTTATTGATTATTTTTTTCTAAGTTAGAGTGTCAATAACGCAACTACATCACTTATTACATATCGCTACATTTATAAACAAAAATACTGAAATATATTTTGTTATTTTGCATAAGGACGAATGTGAAAACAAAAATTATTCAACATGAATGAGGCGTGTTAACACCGTTATAATCCGTATGAAATGTGTAATAGATCTCTGTGATGTTTGAACATCTTCATCATCTGACATGCGTGCCGCCGCCATATTGGGCAACGATAAGAATTGTTCCAAAACACATTTCAGAATTACGGGTCCCGCAATGGTCACATCCAGTACTCAACAGTGTTGACATCTGCTGCCAGTTGTAGTACGTTTTACGGGGCGTGTATATATGTAATTTTGTTGGATAAGGACACTGGTAAATATGTTATTTAGGCAGTTATATAAGGCTAAATCTAGTGGATTCTGTCATTAGACGCCGAGCGACTCCTGTGTATTACGTCACAAGGCCAAGCAAGCGGAATTCGCTCTCGGCTAAAGTTTTATGAGGCGTAATTGAGCGGCGTTTTAAAAAGGCGTTATAAAAGATGGTTATTGGTTGAATTGACAAATATCAAGTGGAATCCTCGTCATCTTGGAATATGCTTGAATAAAAACCGAAAAGTGATATGGTCGGGGTTAGTGGATCTTTAAGTCTTTCTGGAGGGGTTATAGATATAGGTTGGTAGGTTTTCTTTTATTTTAGATACAGATACATTTTAAGTACAGGGCAGGGATCTCTTTGTTTTCTTTGATGATTAGTGGGAAGGTTATCTTTTAGGCTTTTTGCACCAGTGGATTATATATCGCTTAAGAGTCAAATATATAACAGGTTGGAGTGTTGAAAATGTCTTACCTATTTGATTAACATTTGAAAACTAGACTATGTATCTGTGCTTGAACCATTCATATTGGAAGGCAAGGAATATATAGGTAATGCAGATGTCTCATGATGTTATACCATTTGACAAAGATAATGACAATGTAAAGGAGGGCAGTTTCTTTCTTTCTTTCTCGAGAGCTTGGATTATTAGTTCGATGGACTTCTTTGTATCCTGAAATCTTTGAACATACATCTATCAGATGCTTTGTTTGAGTATTTCAACTTTCATACTAAATAACTAATATTTTCTTGACTCTTTCTCGAAATGCAGAAGTATTAATCATGCATATCTGAAATGATAATACATCATCTTCAGAAATATATGTAAGAAATTGTTCAGTCGTAAGATAAGTTATTTTAAAACATGTTGTCCTTGTCACGAGAAATTCACAAATATCCTAGCCAAAACAAGGGATCAACCTGATGTTTTCTGGTCAAACAAACTAACCATTACACCACGGAAACCATGCAGCTGTTGACTTGAAATGGAACTTTTCAAAGCCAATTGATTACGGTTCTTTGATTTGCTGGATTCACTGACTTGGTATTCAAAGGTATTGTAGGCTTAATTATTTGTTACAATAATACTAACTGTCATGATGTATACGTCAGTGAAATGGTGTAGAAAGCAGAAATCGACCATCTCACCTGAGAAAGCAAGTGTTAACGAATCAAGAGTCTCAGTAGGCAATGTGTACATGTTACTTGTAGAATCCAATAACAACAGGAGATCACTGCTGGCATACACAACATTAAACATCTCCAGGCGTGTTCCCTTGATTAACTATTGTTACCAAATGGCCACTGGTGATAGCCATTGATTATTTGCTCTATGGAACTACTGGCCAAAGGTGTCCATCCTTGATTGCTCTTTCACAATGACCAGTGGTGATGCAAAGTGATTAATTGTTCACTTCATCCAAATGTCAAAACGGCAAATAGCTATTGACTTCCTCAGCAACTGTGGATCTGAATGGAACGATTGGGAGGTAGGACTTTAGGTAAACAAGTGTTTTTACATGTATGAGAAATGTAATTATTGTTTTCTCTTTCATCTAATAAAATGTATGTTTGCTTTCCTAGATTTTCAAGAAACCACAAAAGAAATATGTTGCTAAAAGTGTCTTTAAAATTAATGAAAAGGTTTTTTATTGCCTGTAAAGGTAAAGATTTGAATGAAAGAAGCTCTGCTTTTGATTGCCTACAATTGATCATTGAGTGAGGAACAATCTCAGTTTAGATCGCATTTACAAGTGATTATTGAAATTGGGACTGAGTCTGTCCATGATTATAAGGATCGACTGACCGTGAGAGGTGAGGCAATGTGATCTGGGGACGAATCAACGCTTACAAGAGCATTTCACTTACATATATCACAGAAAGCTCAATAAGGCATTGAAAACAAAGCATTTAAAAATTCCTGCATCCGCCACTGTGCATTGCACTGAAACCTGTGAGCACCTTCTGGAACTAGCGAACCATTCATGGTACCGCGCTGAAATTCAGTATAGCATTGAACTGAAACCTCACTGCATGTTAAACAGTTCTCTACAGCTAATAAGGTTGCTGAGCCTCGAGCAAGATTCGAACACTGGACCTCTTGATCCAAAGGCGATTGCCCTAACTACTGTGCTACCCCGCCATCTTCTTCACACAGGCGGTTACAGTTGGTTATTAAGTTCGGTGTTTATACTTCTTTACAGACAGCAGGTTGGAGGATACTGTCCATGAGGGACACTAGCTTCAATAACACACAGATTAAACTCACTTGGGTAAGTCAGAGGCAGACAATTGGTCTGGAAGAATTTTTAACTCCATCAGAATATGGTGACATCTGTGTTAAAATCTGCTCCTAATACACCTAATTAAGTTACTTTGGTTGAAATAATCATGAGCAATAAATTCTTTATCCATGATCTTATAGTATTTTTTACATATTAATTAAAAAGCCAGTTTGAAAAGCAATCATATTGTAAGATCTTTCATCTAGCTTAAACAGCTTATTAACCCTTTGCCTGCTATTCTGATTATAACCTCATCATTCCTGAGAAGAGAAATACTGGGATTACTACTGTTAATGTTCGTAGGTCAATTTGAAATGGTTGGGAGAACCGCCAAGAATAAAAGAATTACATCATTGACATATTTCAGTTAGTGTCACTGACGGCTCTGCTGTATGAAGAACAAACAAAGGTATCACTGAGTGACATGTTTCTATGATTACGGCTTTATGGGTGATTCTTTAGATCCAATGTTGAAAGTTGTGAGCATTTCATGGATCCATATTCCAGTATGCACACCTTTCGCACTTTAACTCATCATACATGCAAGTGCAGGAAAGACCTTCCATTTTTCATAAGCACGTTTTGTCTAAAATGCTTCCATATATCCATACAGTTTTCTGAGCATTTTTCACTAAATCCATTAGATTAGAATTTGCAGGTTATTCACCCAATTCACCAGCTGGCCTACATTCCAGGAAGCAGTTTCTTCCATGTTCAATGAATACTGAGAAGTAAATGGTCCTATGAATGGCTGAACTTGTTGTCATTCAAATCTCTAGATTGCTGTCTCACAAAACTTCCCTCTACAAGTCTATTACTAGTCCGTTTTCACTTTATTCCAATCGTGGTTGTAATTGGCCAAGAAAAAGATATAACCATTTGGGAATAAGGGTGTAAATTTCATGATTGAATCCATTGTGTTAGAACAATTGTGCTTCTCTGGTAATGTCATCAGCAAGATTTTTGTACATGAATATGAGACTTTCGTGAATTGTGCCATGATCGCTTGAAAAATAAAAACGTTAATCACTATTTGAAATTAAATTTTATAATATGATTTAAAGACCATGTGACCACAATAAATCTAATAAAGTCATGTGGTGATGTTTGAAGTTTAAGAATATGACAATGGTGGATGAATTGTGATTGCTTTCTCTTTAATATTCACATTTAATATTTGACATTTTAAGACAGACAATACCTAAACTATCCTCATTATAAAGACATTAGACATTAAAATTCTTGAATTGTTTGCTTTTTCAAAATCACAATATTTACAAGAAAACTCATTGGATGGACATTAACATTAAAATTGACAGCAAAGTCTAGACACAAAATTAATGTTTGTCATCCTTTTTAACTAAATGTATTTAATGTGACAGAATTAACATTTTACAAAGCTATAAGGTCTTTTTCTGTGTAAGTAGAACACAAAATCAGCAAATGACGTAAATATACAGTCACAGCTATTTGGAAAGTATCTTTGAAGTTTGTTAGCATCTTTCCGTCTCTTTATAAGAACGAAATAAGAGTCATGAAACAGATGAATCTGGTCTATTGGTGATTTTTCTAAAAACCACAATGTTAAGAGCAAATAATAAAAGATCAAAAGTCGTTTCCTCAATCATATAATCATTAACATTTCTGTAATGGAATAGACACTGAAAATGCCAGTGAACATGGTCGATGATACGAGCTTGACATTATCCGTCTCGTCTTCAAAAGATAATTTTTTGCTATAATGTGGTCAATCTGCCTCCGAGCAAGATGAATTAGATAAATTAACTGTCAGAATCTGCTGACATAAAAATCACAGATGTAAAAAAAACGTGTAAAAAAATCGTGCTAGAAATATTAGAAATAATACATATATTTGACTAATTTACACTTTTCATTATAATTACATGTTTACATGTATTTATTATTGTATCATTTTTGATTTATGGATTATGCCTAAGAAAAAGTTTCTCAAAATGGCATCTTTAAACCTTATAATTGGAACATTTGCTAAGAAATTAAGCTTCCTTAATATTATTCCCTTCGGTCATTTTAGTCCGATGTGATACATGTGACAAAAAACTCAATCATCTCTGCTTGAAACCAATATTTACTTAAAAATCTATATCAGCCAGGGTACAAAAGATTATTTTCTTCACATCTAAAATCTAAAGCTGTCATCGGTCTTAGTACAACATGATTAATTCAGACTGGATGTGGACTGCCTGCACTGGATGTTCCAGACTAACTCATCAGGAAAACAATCCAGGACAACTCCAGATTCAGAACATTCGCAGACCATCATTGTTCTAGAATCAGAGAATTAATTAGGACATGGGGTTAAATCAATCTCTAATCGTTGTTCTTTAGTCCTTTGGGGTAAAAATTTATAAATGGTAGACACTGTTTCTATTCTGGTTCAAGAGGCTAGCATCCTGATGGTAATACCTTTAACGATAAAATTAAACAAAAGCAATGTCATAATGTTCATATAGCACATGTGCAAAAGTTACCTATGCCAAGCAGACATTGTTTAAAACAGTCGAAGGTTAATTGTGTCACAATAATGGGGCTTCTTAAAGATGCATCGGTCAGGTAGAAGGGAACAAAAACTATGACGGACAGTCAGACTTTGAGTTCAGAGACAATCACTATATTGACCTGTCAATAAGCTGAAGATATTACAATATATGAATATTTGTAAATAACTGTGAAAATGGTTTGTTAGGTCATAACATTTCAGAAGTGGACACCTGGCAATCACTCTCCTGAACTCAGATCATTGACCAGTCTCTGAAGCAGACATGGCCTAGCTCACAAACACTGCGGAGGAGACGTTTGCATGTCGAGGTGAAGCAGACATGGCCTAGCTCACAAACACTGCGGAGGAGACGTTTGCATGTCGAGGTGAAGCAGACATGGCCTCACAAACACTGCGGAGGAGACGTTTGCATGTCGAGGTGAAGCAGACATGGCCTCACAAACACTGTGGAGGAGATGTTTGCGTGTTGAGGTGAAGCAGAACATGTACTATGGACTGTCTGGTCACAAGATCTGGACTCAATCACTAATGAAATCAAACCATTGGTCAGAACAGCCAATGATCTGGACATTCATACACATGTGATCCTTTCGGAGAAGGTGAAAAGGTAACATCCTGTAGAATGTCAGTCCATGTATGATATCAAAATCAATTGCAATAGTTAATGAACTTTAACACCTTTGAGACCGTTGACAAATCTTTCCGATTGAATTCTGAATTGAAGAAGAAGAACCTTAACACGTTAAGAACAAATTCTTTGGATTGTCAGGTCATCACACGTACATCATCAAAGTCAGACAAACAGATTCAGAGGCAATCTTTAATTAATGTAGACCATTGACCAGTCTTCAAACTGAATTTGGTGAAAACATTTTGTGGAACCTCAAAAGAGAACAAATCGTTTGGCTTGTCATTCAAGACTTAGTGCAAGCTCTCACTAATGAAATCCTACCATTGCCCAGTAACTACTGGATGAAGTCCCCAGTGACTGGTTGATTGTCCTTGTAAGAGTGTAAGCCACTAGGTCAGGAAGGTTCACACAGTCCCTCCGCTGTGTGGAGAAACCAACTGTAACAGCTGACCAGGGCAGCTGGTGTATTGTCTATATGATAAAGTAACTGTCAATATTTGTAACACGTATGTCGTCTCATCTAGTGATCAGAATAGCAGTCCATGATTGTGGAGATTTTGTCTGTGGTGTTAAACAGAGGCTCTCACAATGAGTGTCAGAGGAGGAGAGGTGACATTGATTCGAATGTACATATTCTCTGTCAGACATATCATTTCTTGGACGACTAGTTGGATGAATTTTCATCGTGGTCTGTGATTTACCATCCTTTACCAGCTGAATAACTTAGGTTAAAACCATCGTGGTCTGCCTTTACCAGCTGAATAACTTAGGTTAAAACCATTCTGAGATACTCAAGTACTGGAATCATAACTCAGTAAAGGGAATATTTCCGGTTTTGCCAGGGGATTAATATTTTTTTAAATATATTTTTCAAAAACGCTTTATTGTCCGCAATTCATTGTACATTTGAAATTCATTGTGTGCAAACAACACCCAGCAGTCACAGTGCAGCTCCAGTCCAAGCGTTGTTCTGTCCTTATTATGCCGAGTGTCAAGCAACAACTCCCATCTTTTAACATCTTTAGGTACGACCGGGAATCGAACTCCGGTCTTCCGGGTGATGAGCAGAGACTCTACCGACTGAGCTACATCCCCATGTATTATGACAGGCATAAGTTACTGACATAAGTCGTTAATGATTTTGTATGGCAGTTGGTAAAGTGATGAAGTGAAAGGTGCATTCTAGAGACTTATAAACATTGTTTTTCTTCAGTGTCCTTCCTATCTGACCATGTGACAGAATGTTATCAATATTTGAAACATGACTGATAAAGAGTTCTCATTTAATGGACTACTATGGTTTACCAGGGTCAACTGGTGCCAGTATTGCATGTGACCTAAATTTACATCAAGCCTGTCCTGACAAGGAGTATGCACTTCCCCTTAGTTTATTGATGGATATGTTGGTATTGACCTTTGCTTATGCTACTGTATTTGGAAAAGACATGACAGTCTGGCATTTTGTCCCATGTATTGTTTTGGTGCCTAATAACTGAATGAGTCCAGAAGGCATGAGCTAAAATTGTGCATAATCAAAGTGTTAGTATTGACCATAGAGACAATGGTTTCATAGTTTACAGAGTCAAGTCCTGATATTCTGCATCCCAGTATTTAGTGAGTTTGTCCAGGTTATCACAGCCAGAGACAAAGTTTGCATACTTATACTGCTGATTGCCATTGTGGGAACAGTTTAGTCTGGCCAATAACCGACTATATGTTTTGAAATTGTAATGAAGTCGACTACAGGAAAAGTTTTGCATAGAGAATAAATAAATAAAAATAATAATTTTTTTGCCATTGTGTATGGAACTAGACTTCAGTCTTGAAAGTTATTGTTATTTTTGTGGCTTCCATTAACTGGCTATGTCCTGAAAATGTCAAGACATCAAACAAGAATTAGTATAAATACACAATCATTTTGGTCACTCTATTTGATTAAGGAAAGTGGTATATGTTCTTATTTTGGTGCCAATGTGTCCTGAAATAGTCAAATTGTTTGAGACAAAGGTTTGCATAAAGATAGGGTTATTGCCAATGTATTTTTCAACTAAGTTTTGTTCAGTAAAAGTCATATGGTAAATTTCCTCATGCAATAAGTTAGAATGTACAACAGATGCCATCATGTAGACCAGTGGGCTGGCGGTTATCTAATTCTGAGACCCTGGTGACAAACTTACAAACAATAACGCAATAAAGTATGCATGAGTAGATGAATGCCAAAAATACCAGACACTGTGTCCTGGGAATCAAAGGTTATGCAACGTTTGTCTCTGTCATCATCAATACATCTTTATTCTTGCAATGACTAAATCGATGAATTTGATGTTGCCTTGTCTCTCTATATTTCAAATGTCGTGATTTGGAACTGGTCCAATAAAGGTTAACTAAGCTGAATAAACAGAAGAGAAGAGACCCAATACAACTCGATCACAAATATTGGCCAAAGAATGAAATATCACTATATTTTTATCAGTAATATCAGTTTAGATATCTTGTTAGCAAATAACCATTGTGCCACTAACATTTTAGCTGCTGAATCAGTTGGTGTCACAGCAATCTGTGTGGCTAATTTACAGGAATGAGAACTGCAGGCAAAGGGTTAACTAAGTAAAGTAGATGAGCACATCATCTCCAGACTACATGCCCTGTGAGGTTATTTGGTGCATGTTCTGGTGAACGTCAATGTAACAGTGAACTAGCTACCTTCGTCATGGATTAATTATTTAAACGATGGAAAGTACTACTTTAGATGATATGTCATCAGTTGCCTTGCTTTACCATGCTCTGGAGATATTGATTGAAGCGAGGTTGTTTGCAGTTTGCTAGCTAGAATTACTGAAGGGAGAAAGCCCAAAATGTTCCTGTAGAAATTCATTTCGATGAAACCTGCAAGCATTGAGTGGAACTTAGTCATTCATGAACGGTGATGCACTGTACTTCAATCAGCACTCACCCATAAGTTACTTCATGTATACGTAGAACAATTATCCCTTACCTCATTTTTCCCTAAAGCCTAAATTTAGGCACGTAAACGTTTTATTTAGCTTTCATTTTTCTAAGTGGTAAAGGATCAAGTAATTATTAGAAGTCACAACCAGGGTCACCAAATCTAAAACTCAAATTCCCAATTTACCAACGCAGCTGTATATCATAAATTTCAGCTCTTCTTGAGGTTCTTGAGGTCTGAGGCTTTTAACTTAGAAGTTTAATAGATTGATAGGTCGTGACCTTGGTGACTTAATCAACAAATCTGCTATTTATACTTCCCATTTGCTATGGATCCAGTACTCAAAATTCAAACCGAGTGAAGAATATCCAAATTAGAGCCATAGCTTCTATATCTCTCAGGTTAAGTATGATAAAATAGTTGTCCAGATATTGCACAATTCAAAATAACCTCAAGGTCACTGAAATTGTCCAGTTTAACCACAACTTATAAACTCATCATGACTTGACATTAAACTTGAAGAAAAACAATCAATTAGTCCTCTGAATATAAGTAAAATATCCTCAAGCTGACCCATTCTGATTGGTGTAGGAACAATTACCACAATATCCTGTTTTCACTTATCACATGTGTCCTGCTGATATGTAGAGAAGTGAGTCAGCTTTGTATAGGCAGTCACAGACCATTTGCCATTATAAGGGATACCTCTCACATTTTCATTATATGACTTCTCTTGGCCAAAAAGGTTGCTTGTTCCTTCTTAGAATGCCAATTACTGTGTCCAGACAGAATGTGTCAATAAAGTAGCCATAATTGCATTCGAATAGAAGTTAAAGAAAAGTACAAAGATCTTGGCATATGTTGACTGTCTGTCCATTCTCACCTACAGGAGAGGTCCAAGATTTCTAATAAAGGTAAGTTACTTTGTGTTGAGTTTATATAAGGCGAACACTGGCCCGAACAAACACAATCCTTTTAGTCTAAATCAAAGACTATTGGTAGAATTTTAGATGAGCGACATTATTGAAACATGACATTGGTCAGTAAACTATCCAGATTGTTTAGTTAATTTATTACTCAGACTATTGGTTCTTAAGTCTACAACATTTGATAAAATGTAAACGGTTTGACGTCATCAGTCTAGAGTAACAAATTGGGATGAATGAAACATTGACGATTAAGCAGGAACAGACTTAAGACTAAGGTCATGATGAAAAAGATAATTTTTTAGTACAGAATATATTGTGTATAAAAATAAAATAATTATAAAATTAAAAAAAAGAAACACTGATAGGCTCTGGTGCTCATCAGGTCTTAATATATATTACACAAGGTTGAAAACTTAATTAAACTTTCCTTTGGCAGATCCAGGGTTAAGAAATCGATAATTTAATTCATAATCCACATTGACCAAGGACTCTGCACACAAGATTTCAATTTTGTTGAGAAGAAGACGAAAATAAGCCTGAGTTGTAATAAAACAATTCCATAATGCTATAATTTGGTTCAAATACTGAGCACATATTCTTTGGAAACGTCATGCAGGGAAGAACACAAAAGACAAACACAATTTTTTCAAAGAAGTGCATGATAAGATTCAGGTTCCTAACTATGATATTTTTTATTGTCCCATAAATGCTCAAAACAAAGTAGTCAAAAGTTTGTGACAGGAAACAATGGAATAACCACCTCAAAGAAATCGCATGCTAAATTTTAAGTCCTTGCTATGATAGTTGAGAAAATTGGTGCATAATAAAAAGAATAGTAAAATGTTTGTGACGAGAGATATAACCATCAGGAAAAAAACCCAACTAAATTTTTGTTTCCTTACAACGAGAAAAGTTGGTCCCTACTAAATGAAGACGTAGTGACAGGTTGATGATGAGAGCTAATAACCTTCACCCTCAACCAGACAAACAGCACTAAACTGGACGGAGGTACATAGACCAATACAAAGGTAATTAAGTTACAATGAAATGGATAGAGAGAATTACATATCACTGGACAAGTAGACTGGACGGTTGACCAAGTAAGTTTATATAGGATAGACATTAAGGATACGGAAGATAACAGTTAAATACCTATAACCGGGTAATTGTCCGCAATTGACACTGACAGATGGTGGGTGCAAAGAAATGAGACACTGAGACAGAGGATTAGGGTATTACACCAATTTGATGCCACGGAAGAAAGCAGAATTGCTGTTTAAGTTACTACAACAGTAGACTTGTATGGAATAAGCTTGAAAAGTAGCCAGCTGAAAAGGGTAAGTTTGTCATAGCAAATGAAAATGTTTTTAAAAAATTTCCTAATCTGAAGCATATTGTTGCTAGGTTATTTTCAGAGAGGTCAAATTTCATACAATGAGTAGATCAATGGAATGAGACTGTCAGAATAAAATCATCATCAAAATAATAATGAAAATATCTCAGCGCATATGTCCATTCTAAATGCATGTTCAAAATGCTCATTGCAATATCATTGTCATCTAACCCAAGTTGTCACTTCAAGAGATCTAAGGTTTGTTCCTTGAAAATGACCAGGCATAGAAATAATATATACCGGTACTGCTGGGTTACACAAAGATTCTTGCCCATAGTGACACCACAAGTGCTTCATATCTCATGTGTTGGTGTTGGGAAGGGTATCAACATCTAAACTCTCAGATTATCCAGTCTTGAAGCAGGTCACCATTTCGATGTTAAATCTAGCTTAGTGTTGCTGAACTTCCAACTTATCTCTGCAAAGAACTTAGCATACCACAACTAGTGCAAAATTTGATGCCAAAGATCAAATCCTTAATACAGATGCCCTAGATCCAGGAAGGATGATCTGGATCCAGAAAGCATCAAACAGACATGCACTTCTCAAGAAAATCTCAGAAAATTAAATTCTCAGAATAAGTTTAAAATTATTTTGCAAACTTACTGTTTTCAAACCTTAAAAGTCTATTAAAAAAAAGTTTGTTTGAACTGTCATATAACATAAAAACAAAGAAAACAAAAAAAACAACATAAAATTGAATTGTCCATAGAATTGTCTTAGGAGAATAACTGGTTGATCGAAGAACACTCAGAAATAACTAATTGTGATTCTGGTTGACCAAGGATGAAAGGATTGATTAAAGGGTCACTCAACTGGACATGATGTGGTATAAATGACCAGACAAGGAACAACCCGTAAGTTAAATGCTAATAAATGACCAGAGATGGGTCGCCCAATAACAAATGCTGATCAGTAAGCCTGCACCTGCCAGGAAGGTCAAGATAGTGTATGTAAACATGTACAACGCGTGATTCTTGTTCCTCTCTGCATGGCTATCTGCTCTGTTAGTGATGTCAAGCTCATCACGTTACTGGCTCACCTCGGCATTTCACTGCTGTTTGTCGATAAATTGTTCTTTGAATTTGATATTTATTGTGAACAAACACATGTGTGCATATCACCTTTCTCTAACCCTCACCCTAATCACATACATTTTATATCATATAGTTTGTGACATCATGCCACACATGATAGTGACAACACTGTCATTAGAGTCATATGGAAAAAGTAATTGTTAACATTAAAACATTTTTTTATATAATACTCTGCTCTCCTGGTTAGAGAAGTTCTGATGCAGATGATATTTGCAGCTTCCTCCTGACATATCACTGGTATTTGTCAATCCATTTGAATTCAATATTGACATATTTGGTTCATAAAACATTCATGGAAAATGAAGATAGATGTGACATTTAAGTGACAAATAAAACAATCATAACTGACACTTAAATCAACTTAATGTTATGAAGACCATATACAAATCATTCTGAACAAATTCCCATCAAATTTCATGATAATCAACATTTGAACTTGAGCAATGAAACAACCATTAAATGTCAATAATAACCTTTTACACAACTCTGCATGGAACATAAGTGTTTGATTGGTTTTGAAAATCAAGTAACATCCAATTTCTTCATTTCATATTCATTTCGTTATTTTCAAATCAAGAAAAAAACTAAGGTACAAATTATCTTCTCATATGTTTTCTCCAAATGTTCAAATTTTAATCATATTCTTAAAAACAAAACAACTTAATGCTTACCTCAGTACTTCTTGAAATATATAACACAGAATTCTCACACTATATAATTACTTGCACCAATTTTATTACGTCAATTTACAGGAGTCAAATTGACTCAAACATTAAGATGATAGATGAGGGAAAATTCCAGAATGAAGTTTCAGCAAAAAAGATAATGAAACAACTCTCAAATAAAATTGTCCAAAGTAGCAAATGTGAAAAAAGGTTTCAGTGTTCAAATGCTTATAATGGGACAAAGAGATTGTAAACATATTTTTAGTGATCCAAAATACATCTTTATTGCTACTAAGTATGCTATTTGTTTGGATTGAAAAAGTAGAAAATAATCTCTTAAAATATTTTTCTCATTTGAACAGACTTTAATTATCTTCTTAAAAACAATATTTCCCTTGGTACTAACATTCTATCTTATCTTTTCTATTAATCCTGAAAAATAAAACACATACCTCTTTCTCTCTTGATTTACACACAACATTACATCAATGAAATGGTTAAGAAGCTAATTCCATTTACCAAGACAATAAGAACTGACATTACACCAGCAATTAGTTTAGAAGACACTTACCTAAGATCATCGTATAAAATCTCAAATCCGATCTCAGGGGTGAAATAGACAATAAGGAAAGAATTTCTTTGTTCAAATGCTCATACTGGGACCGCATAGGTTTTAAATCTATTTCATTGGTGTCCGAAAAGAAATCTTGATGGCTATTTGAGTATGCTTTTAGTTATTGCAGTGAAAGAAACAATGCCAGATAAACTTAATTACTTGAGAAGTGAACATAAAACTTTATATGGCACAGTAGGGACATGCCATTATGTCTTAATTCTGTCTTTTATTGTGTTGTTTTCAATAAAGAGTGTAACTACTTATGTCCTTAAAGAACGGAAATGTTTTCCAATTCTGAAAAAGATAAATCAGATGATCTTTGGAGTATACATAAAAATGTTTTTCTTACTTGTTAACTTTATTGCTATGTTTAAAAAGAACAAGAGATTAAAAATGGTTCCCTTCAGGAACTATGAAGAGGTTTTTAAGTTTCCAAAGATTTAGTTCCAATGGTTCAAGTTATCCTGTTTCACCACTTCCAAGAGTATTTCACTTGCATTCAGCGGACAATTCCAACAACACAACTATGGTTATGTATTGCAGTGAAATCTGCATGAATAAGTAAGCTATGGATGACAATAGCACACTGGATTTGAATGTAGTATTGTGTCCAAATCTTACATCATGAACATCAGTTTTCTATAGCCAAGCTAAAGGCTTTTTCATTTTATTCACATATAACATAGACACTGTACCAGTGAAATAATAAGACTTCAAGGTTTCCTTTGGGTCAGGGGTTCACTTTTTAAAAGCTTTATGTATAGCAATTCAAAGACAAAAATGCTTTTTTAAATGTTTTCCATAGTGAGCGATCCACAAAAACTAATTCAAATTCTTAAGTTACCAGATATTGTTTCTTGGTTTCTATCAACATTACCATTCGTAAAATGCAAGGTAAGGCATCAAATAACAAAAATATCAATTCTAGTTTCAAACATTCAAACGTTCTCATCTTACTATCAGGGTTCATGTTTTCATTGCTTCGTACTGGTAAGGATTGAAGTACTATATCACAAATTGTTAGTGGTTTATATAATTAGATCTAGACATAAAAGTTCATTACTTTCAGTAGAACTACCACCAATTAATGGTATCAAAGTTTCTGGCCTTGTCTCTGGTCCATTACTTCATTACTTTCAGCTGTGAAAGGTAGGACTATCTCCAATGGAATCAAAGGTTCAAATGGTCTATTTATTCAGTATTTCCAGTTTAAAAGTAGGACTATCACCATTGATATGAGAGGTTAAAGGCCTGTTCTTGACAATCTCTGTGCTATCTTTTTCATTACTTCCAGTTGGTCAAACACACCAAGTGAATATACATGACTCGAGGAAATTATTCATCAGAAATAACAATTATTCTGCTTCTGTAATACTCATCAGCTTGTATCCACAGATCAAAGATTATGTGCATTAAATTTGACTTTCATCAAATAAGTTCAAAGAGATGCCAAGGTTAAAAAATGAAGACTCCACTAGAGCTTACACAACGTCACAGTATTATGTTCTGATGAAAGATTGACCTGGAAATAGCTTCTTTTTGAAGTTACACAATGTTTAAAGAGTAAAATACCTTTGATCTGTGATCTAGATGATGATTCTTGAACAAGAGTGTGCAATATGAGGAGATGGTTTACTTCAGCAGACATATGACTGAATGTGAACTGAGTACTGTGATGATCGAAGGCTGGCTACATATATAGAGATTATTACCCGAGGAAGTGTGTCATATGACTTTTACGAAATGAGTGTGAATTTTTGTATTGCCCGACCGAGAGCGGGGGTTATACACACATTTGCACGAGTTTCTTAAAGTCATATGACACACTTTCGAGTGTATTAATTTCTTTGTTACCCATTTTATTCCATTTAATTCGTTAAAAAAAAATAGCCAGGAAACGGCCTACTTCTCTTGCGACGGCAAGCTAAAGTGACGTCACAAACAATCGTTGTATGACGTCACAGACTACAAAATACGGGAAGTCACGGTGAAACAATGGTTGCTAGGCAAACGTGATATGTGTACATGTGCTCATATCAATAATGTTAACTCGGTTATTTTCAAACAAAAAAGCACTAATATAAACCACACAAGTATTCACTTGGCCAGGACAGGGTTCTATATCATACATGGATGACTGTTTGAAAATAAACCAATGTGGCAGCAAGCCATGTTTTTAAAAATAAATTTTATAAAACCTTGGAAAACAACTTTCAAGTACAGGTCTACATTTTAACACAATAATCATAATATTTGCATATAGTGACTAACATATTACTCAGTGGGGCATTGACCCTTGATGCAATCTCCCTTGGTATCATACAACACATGCTGCCACTAGGAACACATTCACGGAGCTGTTTATCCGCATGAAGAGGGGTTAACTTGCATACTCTCCACAGCATCTAAACAACTCATACTGCACGTTACTCACATTCATAAATCTTCATATATAGTTCAATATGACCATGTGCACCTTCCTTCATTTACAAACCAATTCTTGTAACTGCAAGTGTTGTGTGTACAGTATATTAACTTGTTCAATCATATTGTGGAAATATTCATCTGAAAGTTTCTATTTTACGTAATAACAGTTATGCCAAGGAAGATAGTTTCAAAAACACTTACTTTGACATAAGGATTGGTTAGAATTGGCAAGGTGTCTAGACATATGTATATAAGCATATTCACATGCATACAATATGCATAATTTGGAAAATCATTCCACAGAATATGCAAGTTGCTGAACAAACCAAAGAACAGAGACACAAAAAACTTTCAATAGACTTATCAAGACACAGCGATATGTATTGAATATCATATCATGAGTACAATTATCTATAAATGGACGATGAAATCCTCCTTAAGAGATCGATAGTCTGCAGTGGTCCATACTGTCAGAGTGTAGGTTACTGTCACCTCGTCCAATGTCAAATAAATAAGTTGTACAACATCTCCATAAAGAAAGTTCTATATTGTATAGACAGGATTTAAGATTCCATAGCATCACATTTTCCAATTCCAAGTGAAGTTTTAAAACCTCTCAAAGTTGTGAAGTCTGTAACTCAGTACAAAATGATCATGAATGACGTATTTACAACAATGGTAACATTTTAATACAAAGTTATGATATCTCATAAATAAAAGTTTCCTTTCCTTTTCAATCAGGAGATAGAACCATAAGCCCATATATTCATTGCATCAATTTCTTCATGTGGACTGAACTGTTATACTTATATAAAAGCAGGACATTCACGCTGATTGCCTAAGGGCATAATAAGGTTTTTAATTCATATCATAAATCCAACAGGGAAAAGCATTAGTCTCTGCAATGGATATATATTTTGGTATACGAATCAAGTTAAATATACATTCTTCAACAGTAGATAGGATTGGGAGCTCAGCGGTCAAGTCAGGTATATATGATATATTAATGAAATAAATTGATGAGTTATTAAGATCAAGATTAGGATTAAAATTAAGATTAAGATCAATGAAAGTAGGTCATCTGGGTTGTCTTTTGGATATTCTTGTAATAAAGGCCAACATGAAACTATTAAGACATATTTATCCTACTCTAGAAGTCATGGGTGATAAAGGATTCCTCTTCCAATATGAGAATCTAGGTTTAGATTACCTTATTTCCCCGTCTTTTATTTTCAGACCTTTTTAGCCCCTGCGTCAATTCGAGACTGGCCTCTATTAATTTTTGGGTATAACAAATCACTCAACTAACAAACATATAGCAATGCAATCATGAAAAACCTTCTTGAATATGAATTTGGTTTGGAGCTCGAGAATAATTATAATTATCTGTTAATTATGAAAAATATCTTCTTAAAGAGGGATATGTGAACATATATACAATACATTGCATTTAAAACAATTTTGCTCATATTATCACCTGGAGACCCAGTTTCTACTTCAAACGGTAATAGGTACCCCACCTTCTAGTTGAGAAGCGCCATCTATTGCAGAACCGGTACATTCTTCTGAAAGCACCACAGAGTAGACAAGGATTGGAACCGTTTGACGTCAAACAGATTGACTTAGGGCATTGTAATTTCCTCTTGGATTATCATTGGACCCTCACACATCATCCATTTGACAATTATCATCATATTCTAGCTGTGTTCTTCAATGATCTACCCAACTCTCTACATGATCATCAAGGCTTAGATCTGTGAGCAGACATCTTGTTGGTGATGGTCTGCTTGAACTATTATCAGACATCATAATAATGATAATAATAATTCATTTATAGAGTGCCTAATATCCACCATCATGATCGATGCTCAGTGGCGCTATGACAAGAAAATAAAAAAGTTCCCAGTGAGTCTAATATGTAGCAGTAAACAGATAAGTTTTTAGAACACTTTTAAAAGTTTCAATTGATGGGATGCTTCTCAGTTCGTTTGGGAGAGAATTCCACAGTTTATAGGACTTGCAAAGGAGAAGGCTCGATCAGTGAGTTGGTTGGGGGATCTGAGTGTGGTGAGGACATTGTCAGAGGAGGATCGGAGGCTTTGCTGGGGAACATACACAGGGACATTGAAAAGGATTACCATATATTGGCTTCGTTTTCTAGAAGTCTTAAACTACCTAGCTCTGAACATAAATATCTAGGTTTAAAGTATCTTGTTCTGCAATAAACCCTGCAGATACAGAGATAGGAACTGTAGTGTTATATTAACCACATAATGTTATTTCTGATAATGTGAAGTAGATTTATTAATGTGATTTCTTAATATATTGTTTTCCATTACCAATAGGAATAGGGAAAAACATTCAGAAATTATCATCCTTTTTTCAAGAACCTGCCACAAAACAGCTGACAAACAGTACAAGCATTTTTGGTTCATATAGTTCCTTGTTCTAACAGAAGCCATGAGTACACACCATGGGAGCTATGTGACTTCTAACCGATGGGATACAAACCAGGGTTGGCAGGAGGCACATGTTCTGGTATAATCCGAGAAATCTACATAGTCCTGCACGGCGACTGCATTATCAAAGAAATGGTTCTGTCATGGTATTTTTTGTGGAACGAAGTTTTAGGGGAAATACCTGTTAATACATTAAGTTATCAAATCCCTATCCGATTAAATCATATTACTAAGGATAATATTTTGATGATTTCAGATTTCAGATTTCAGATTTGATAATTGGACAAAGACTAGTGCACATTCATTAATAAAACAACAATGACAAGTGCTATGAGTGCATGTGAAAAATCTTTGTTACAGCTTAATAACAAGATATATTATCCATTCATGTAAAGTACAAAAACAACCTGGCTGATGGAGAACCCTCTCTTTAAGAAACCTTTTACAGTCTAGAAAATCTAGAAAGAAAAATAATAGAAAACTACAAGCCAAAGAAAAGCATTAAAGTAAGAAAAGCAATGTATTATTTGAAGAAAAAAATATTTCACCGACTAAATATGAGTCTACAGGAAGACCAAAGTACAGAGAGACGGGATCTATGTGAAGACTACCTGTATATAAACTAGAGCCGACAGGAGGCATGTGGTCCACCAGCCCAGACTAAATAGACAACACTGCTCCCTTGGCAATTACACATTTAATCTTGTCCTCATCACACTTTCTGGAGTGATGCATCAAGAAAGGAAAGAAAATGTAGTTTGGTGAAATGAAATAAGAAAATATAAGGGAACTGTGTCAGTTGAATTAAATGTTACCAAAAAACACCAAATAAAATTGTTAATGTACATGTATACGAAAAAATGTATTTGGTTATAAGGACATTTGTAAGAAACATCTTCTAGATGTCAACAATTAACTATACGAAGATATTGAAATGCAATATTTTAAACATATTAATCAATAAAATGTTTGTAAAATAAGAAATAAAAGAATATGAAAATGTCCTCAATGTGTTCTTTAAAAAAAGAATATGATATTCTACAAGAAAATGTCAACTTGGACATTGAGTAAAGGAACTATGGATAAAGGAAATAATGACTTGAAGTTGCCAGAAGTAATTCTTTGAAGAAAGTAACAGTCTGAATAAAAGATGTATTCTAATAAATTTCTGAACTTGCCCTACCGAAATAGAAATCATATAAATGAAGAAGACTTATGAAGACAACAGAAGCTTGAAGTTAAGCTTGAATAATGTTTAACAGACAAGAAATCTTAAGTGATAGTATGAACACGTATACAGGCCCTTAATGAATAAATACTATTATCAAAATGTCGACCCTCAATTTTCCTGAAATAGCTATAATGCAAAACAAATGACAATCTAGAAAGAAGATGTCAAATGCAATGACAAGTAAACACGTTCATTTCATAAAGAAGGTATTTTATTACATGCATCATGAGGAAGTCAGAAGTAATAGTGTGAAGAAGTAATGGTCTCGTCACAAGCCGTTTCTTGTATATCACCTCAGGCAGCTTGAGTAATAGAATACTGCGATGTAGTGATTTGGGAAATGAGTGGAAATTGCGCTCAGACAATTTAATCTCCTCTTGGTATTTCACTTAGACATTGCTTCCGGCCAAGGAGAAGTCAACACACTTCTGAAATCGCTGACGTGATTGTCAAATGCCAGACACATGCACTGATGCACTTGCACCGAAATGAATAAACAATTAAACTTGCTTTTATAAAACGATAGAAATAGAGCCATTGGCTTTGTAGCTTATTGGTATTGCATTATTCATTATCTCTAAGGTTATATAAGGCTAACAGATAAATGAGAAGACAATACCCAAGTGAGCCTCATCAAACACACCAAACATGTGTTGTTATTGTATAACATCATGGTGTTTTCTTTCTTCGTTGAGTACTTCTTACTTTCGCTATGTCGTTGCAATAATCACCCAAACTATGGTAGTAGTATTTGGCTCAGCTTGACACTTTTTATGTGGACTAGTCTGCTTGCATTACAAATGAAACCCTACCATCAATGAAATTTACAAATCTTAGTTTCAATCCAACAAAGATCATATTCCCATAATTTGAGCTTTAGAGCATTACTGGTTCTTGGGGAGAAATCATTTAAAGATTTTAGAGTTGACACCTCGCTTTGTCCATATTTGTGGGAGGAGTTGACACCTCGCTTTGTCCATATCTGAGGGAGGAGTTGACACCTCGCTTTGTCCATATCTGAGGGAGGAGTTGACACCTCGCTTTGTCCATATCTGAGGGAGGAGTTGACACCTCGCTTTGTCCATATTTGAGGGAGGAGTTGAAACCTCGCTTTGTCTATATTTGAGGGAGGAGTTGAAACCTTGCTTTGTCCATATTTGAGGGAGGAGTTGAAACCTTGCTTTGTCCATATTTGAGGGAGGATAAAAACTTATCTCTATGTAACAAAGACATGCTATTCTGAAAATTTGTGTCAACTGGTTTGAGAAAAGTATTCGTTAAAATGTTAGTGATTATATTGATAAAATTGTCAAATGACTAATGCATTTAAATAAATATATAGCTTAGTGAATACATCTTTACTCCATATAATCAAACAATATTGTCACTAGAGAGGGTCCGGATGTACTTGTATTTGCCCATCCTTTCCTCTTGGTGTCCTTTAAAATTTGGGGAATTAAAACAGTTTTACGGTTGCAAAGTGTCTCATCTTTTTTAAATTTTGAAATGACTCTCTCTGTTGTACACCTAGGAGCAACACTCATCAAGGTATTAAAGGCCCTGTAGCACATTTTTTGCCATATTATGTTTTCTCAAATTTGCCATATATTATTAAAGTAAATACAAAATATGATAATGTTGGAGGGTAAAACATCTCATTACACGGCCTGAAAAGCTGTATCCATAGAAAATGTAAAATAGCTGATTGCAGGGAAATGGATTTGTATGGCTTAACTGAAATATGTACGATATTTGTTTCATAACTCTTTATTGAATCAGGAGATTTAATTAGTCATTGGTAACAAGCAAATGTAGATTTTATTACCACTTTTCTGAAATGCATTAGTAGTTAATAGTCCGTGTTTATTCACAATTGTTTGTAATTTCAGGATTCCTATGATGAAGGATAATGGAACTGACTGATGGATTAAACTGCACTGTATGTTTCCTCTGTAAGTATCTTGCATTTCAAATGAGTTTCACACTTTGTTTTAACACAATTTACAATATTTCCACAGAGAAATGATCATAATTTGATTATCTTTGTCACTTAGATAATCTACATTTTACATTCACCATCATTTGTAGATATATCAATAGTATTTGCATAAATTCAATGACATTGGAATGCTACTTAATCTTATTAAATACTTGTTTTCAATCCAATCAAATCATTAATTGTAAGGTTTGGAGTTTTCAGCTTGCATTGATCCAGAACCAGTGAAAGGTTCAGATGTAAAAATAATTCTTTTGATAAAGTTTTCAGAATTTAATGCATAGTGAAAAATCCAAATAGTAACTCTCCCTTCTAGAAGCTACTCCATCAAACTAGAAATCAGGGATTTCAAATGAATTATTTTGTAACCCCATTAATTGACAAGTTTGAACTCTTCACCTAGAAGCATATGAATCTCTGTCGCATGGATTTACGAGACGTACATCAGCACTAGTTTGATCATTTGACTCAGTTAGTGTAACACAATAAACTAGTATGGTATAAAAGCTTGCATTGGGTCAGAAACATGACAATGGCGGATAGTTTCATATTTTAAAATGATCTTAGTACTTTCATTATTTTAGAATGAGAAACAGCTATTTTTACACAAACATGGAAAGCTACTAAATCCAACCATTTAATCATTGTTGGAAATGTTCAGATTTGTATTTTAAGAAGGTAAACACTTTGTTTTTTTAAATATCTGTAATGTGATGGTAAGAGATCTGATAGTACCAAAGAAAAACTTTGAAATAAGTCATAATTTGATCACAAGGTTCCAAATTAGTTATTTTAAGCAATGATTAGTACAAACTTTCCGCTAAAAATCACTTGTAATTGTGAAAAAAGCAAGCAATGAAATAATACTGTTATTTGTTAATACATGACCATTGATTTCGACATGAAAGGCCTTAAAAACATTAACTGGACTGGGATCAATAAACTACTCCATTTATTTACCTAGAAATCAGAGCTGCCAAAAGTAAGTATTTCACTACAAGGTTTAGAAGTTAATGGACAGGTACAAGCTTTCTGCCTGGAATCTCCTGTGTCTCTGTCACTACAGCAAGCATTCAGAGCATTACATGTCACTTTACATTAGTATAACCAGCACGGAGGTGAAGTGAATGTATCTTTATCTGTATCCTACACTTGTAGTAGAATATGGTAATGAAGCACAGTAATAGATGGTTCACAGTTCAGAGTTTAGGAGATTTGGGGTCCGATATTGTCTAACACTTGGACTCTGAAATTGTTTTTTCAAATATTGAAAAGGAGCCTTTTTTTCTGAAAATTCTTTATCTGTTACAGACGTCTTTTCAATATTTGATAAAATGGTGATATTTTCAGAATAAATACTTTTTTCAGAGTCTGAGTGTAAGACTTGGTCTGATACAGTTTTCAAGAATAATACACACTCTGGGGGAAAGTGGACAATACCATTGTGGAAATGCATTGCAAGGAAACTTGTGAGTGTCACTGTCTGGCGATACAAGGATAGTACTGCACTGAATTTCTGTGTAACATAATACCAAAATCTTTCTGCATACAGAAGAGTTCTCAATAATAGACTCTGTGAGATTCAAACACTGGACCTTGAGACGAAGTCAAACAGGCTAACGACTGTGCTCTCTCCCCCTTCTTCATTTAAAGGTGACATGATCCCCCGCCACACATTAGTACTTCAAACTTAGAAAATAATGTCATGATCTTCCTTAGAAGAACATTGATGTAAGATATGATGAGAAAGTGAATGGTTCTTGAGGTGCAAGGTCATATGCTGAAAAATTCAAAGTTCCGTTGTGACCTTGAGAATAATGTCAAGGTTACCAAAATCTAACCAGCTGTTCATCTCCCCTAGGAAAAGCTTTGAGTAATTTATGAGAATTCAGACAACAGTTTTTGACAAGGGTAACATGACAAAGTCTCATTGTGACCCTGAAATGAAGGTAGAAGTCACAAAACTCTGCTGGAACATTAATACTCTCACTATGGTGAACATATATGCAAAATATGAAAAGAATAGAGCTGGAGTTATTCCATTTTGTATGTATGTATGGACTGAAGAACATACGTTACCAAATACTGTATCCCCCACCTCGCACTCAATGCATGGCAGGGGATAATAAATTTGAAAAAAATATATATAAAGGTATTGACATTATAAGTTTATTAATCATCATCATCATAAAATTGTATCATGGCCATTTAGGAAAAAGTGATATTCCGATAACAAAACAATATTTTCATTCACTTCTATTTTCCATAATTTTTTAGAGTTTTGTTATTATAAGCATGAGTATCTTGGGTATACCTAGCTGGTACGAAGAAAAAGTAGATACAAAACAACTGATAATGGGGAAACAACAACAAAGTGCACCAAACATTTCAACATTAACAGAGCATTTCTATTAAAATACAAAGTGAAACTTTCAATGGAACAAAAATGTCGTACATTCTGTAAAAACTTCTGCATTAAGTACTACATTTCTTAGGATTCTCACAAATTCTATAATTATGCTTTTAGAATGCACCGATGCAATTTACTTTCTATCCTTTTCTTTTAGGATTAAATCAGATTTGAATTAAAAGTTTGGTGGAAAAGAATTATAAGAACTGAAGTTCTGTCAGTAAACACATGAATGTATGTTACCATTTTTGCAAATTTAATCAGTCAAAATTCAACTCTGAAAAATCCATTTGGGAAACTTCTACAAATCTAAATCAACCCAATAGAAAACTCTTCACTACACTTGTGGTCTTTTTCATAAGATTTATTACATAATTTGGGTGCAGAAATAAATTCCTGCAATTTACAAATTCTTTTTCTTTTGGTCAGCTTTTTATTTCCAATATTGCAGCACTCAATGACATACAGGGTAAGTTGTAAGCTGTAAATGCCATTAATCCAATATGTCAGCTGCCATTTGGAATGATAACAACATTATCCTGGCAAATGTGATAAATTGTTTTCTTGTTTAAAACCCCTGGAGTCATATTGAAGCCATTAGGGAAAATCAATTTAAATTGTTTTCTTTTGCTTCAAAATAAGGAGAATAGATTTAAATCTATTAGAATTGTTGTGTTGTGTTGTATGCTATACCTGAACACTTCCATGATTAAGTGCTAGCTATTATAATGCTAATTCTGTTATATATATTTATTTCCTAATTTTATTTGAGATAATATAAGTTAAGTGGAGGGTGACATCGTAATTTATCAGACCCGTGGTAATGTTTATCCAACGAGCCGTAGGTGAGATGGATAAACACTAACAAGGGTCTGATAAATTACGATGTCACCTGAACAAACTGAATGTTATAACAAATTTATCTTACCACATGTCTCAAAATATCATTTAAAGACAGAAATTTTTGAAAGAAAACAGCTGATCCATCGACAAATTATGACCAATAACTCGGTCATGTGACATGGAATGATTGACGTGGATGCATGCTTTATTCCTGTTGCGGGATGAAAAACATTTATCACCCTCGGGAAGATTTATCAACCTGTATGACAGTGTTTGTTGATATTTGTTAATGGTCACGTGGATCAATCAGGGATCAACATTCTTACATGAGGTAGGATAAAGGTTTTTATGATTCTTTTTAATCATATTCAACAAAATCTTATCAGAAAGTCATGATACTATTTTCTCAGGGATAATGAGTTATTCTACTTTCAAATCTTCTAGCCTTTCTCTGTACAAGATATTGTTTATTGAACACAGCGCTATGATTCTTGCATAATCTGATGTATAAATCATGGAATATCAATTAGCCTACTGGATCAGTAGGTTAGCCAGGTTTCAGCTTGATTAAGCATAGATCGCAGTATAATAACGATGATGAAATATACTGCATGATAAGACTACTGATGCACATGCAAATGTGTATGTGATCAGAGAAGGGTGATGGTTAAACACCCGAGGTTGCAATGTGTATGTGATCAGAGAAGGGTGATGGTTAAACACCTGAGGTTGCAATGTGTATGTGATCAGAGAAGGGTGATGGTTAAACACCTGAGGTTGCAATGTGTATGTGATCAGAGAAGGGTAATGGTTAAACACCCGAGGTTGCAATGTGTATGTGATCAGAGAAGGGTAATGGTTAAACACCCGAGGTTGCAATGTGTATGTGATCAGAGAAGGGTGATGGTTAAACACCTGAGGTTGCAATGTGTATGTGATCAGAGAAGGGTGATGGTTAAACACCTGAGGTTGCAATGTGTATGTGATCAGAGAAGGATAATGGTTAAACACCTGAGGTTGCAATGTGTATGTGATCAGAGAAGGGTAATGGTTAAACACCCGAGGTTGCAATGTGTATGTGATCAGAGAAGGGTAATGGTTAAACACCTGAGGTTGCAATGTGTATGTGATCAGAGAAGGGTAATGGTTAAACACCTGAGGTTGCAATGTGTATGTGATCAGAGAAGGGTAATGGTTAAACACCTGAGGTTGCAATGTGTATGTGATCAGAGAAGGGAAATGGTTAAACACCTGAGGTTGCAATAGATGATAGTAAATGAATAGGTCTGAGGTCTAAGCTTGTATTTTAGTACTGAATAATTCTATTACATTTTAAGTATTGAATACTATTAAAAAAATTTAAGTGAATACTTGTATTACAGCACATTTTGGTATTGGATACTTGTGTAACATGTTGGTATTGGATACTTGTGTAACATGTTGGCATTGAATACTTCTATTACATTTTGGTATTGAATACTTGGACTAAATTACTTGTATAACATTTTAGTATGGAATACTTGTATTACACTTTAGTATTGAATATTTCTATATCATTTTAGTATTGAATATTTCTATATCATTTAAGTATTGATTATTTCTATATCATTTTAGTATTGAATACTTGTATTACATTTCTGTATTGGATACTTCTATTACATTTTGGTATTGAAAACTTCTGTTCTGATCTTGGTAAACTAGAAGACGTTTTACTCTCCCCTACCCCCCAATTCACCTTAGAAACCTCGAACAATTCATTTTTCGAGTTGTTACCCTTCCAAAAGACAAGGTCCAAATCATTGCCATGGAAAAAATTGAAAAAAGTTCAACCCCAAAAAAAGCAAATCTACATGATATGGAGAGACAGTATGCCAAATTTGGTGAAGTTTGGTCAAGCAGTATGTCTATGATGGCATTGTGTAAGGTCATTTCAAAATATAATTCACAAGTGTATTTCAAACTTTTTACAGACATTATAACCCATTTGGGGTTTAAAGTGCAAGCTGTATTGACGTTGTTTAAAAACCAATTTGAATTTGATGGATATATATATATGTACCAGCTTCTACCGCCACACTGTCCCAGATCATCTTCAACTGATGATACTTTCATTTTTTCAAACTAATTTGTTATAACTGAATGCTATTTTTTAAAGTTATTGAATGAACGCCTTCAAATGTCTTGAGCATGTCGTATGTGGGCGACTTGATACATCAAAAACACAAAATTGCTTCTACAAATACCTTCGAGCAATTCAAAGTTCTTAAAACATTTATATTCATCCTACAGCTGGTTTTGTCATGGCACGTTACTACCCAGAGACAAAATACTAAGACAGTAAGCGTGGGCGCTATATTTATTACATTATTATACAGCATCCTGCTATTACACACACAGACCTGTGATAACTCAATATATTCCCTGTGTCACTGCTGATATCAGTCATATCGTGTCTGGATGAGAAATCTATTTCTTAGTCAGTATCAAATGATAGCGCTGTTATTGATTTAATGAACAGCATGTACAAATATGTTTTGTCTTAGACAGACAGTAGAATCCTTTTTTTGTGATAACAAAATATGATATTTCATGTTTTGTGCATTTATGCTGTTTATGATCTAAATAACATTAAACATGCAAATTGCTCTTTTTCTTAAATATCAGACATACAAAAGAACAATATAATATGTAATGATCCAAGCAATTTGACTTATATTCTGTAAAGGTATTATCTGAAAATAACACATTTTTGCAATGAACATCAAACATTTCATATGCTCAAATTGGTTCTGTAGTTCATTATAGCCTTTGTATCATTTATTATTAAGGTTGCAGACTTTTAAATGAAATTATTATAGGTTTAAATTATGCAATAATTTGTCACCAAACATGCAATAATAATCTGATGATCAACGGATCTAAATAATCTACATATTTTTAATTTATTATTCTAGAGTTTATCAGAAAACAGCTTTTAGGAAGTGATCACTTAATACGGGTGATACTACTTTCTGAAAAGCTCTTAATGGAGTTAAAAACAAGCAAAAACATATGCCTTGAATAGACAAATACCATTCCCCAATCTCTTTTCCCAGTGGAAATGTAAAGAATTATTGTACACTTTGGGTTAAAATGCTATAAATCAAGCATGATCAAATACAAAAGCCTCTAAATGTTTTGATGTTTTACAAACTTTTTACTACAAATTATGAACAAAAACACAAAAGTTTTTTTAATCAAAATATGAAAGCCAAACATGAAATTGACAATTACAATGAAACTCAATTCTATTCTTTTTCAGTAAAAATAATTGAACAAAAACACACTATTCAGTAATAACATAAAATCAATTTGAAGAAATTGTAAATGTCATTTTCTTCCTACTTAAGAAATAAAACCATTCTAAAGGCAAAGAAAAATAGAAGTTTCTTAAAGCATGCATCTTCCCAGACTAAATACTGAAAAAAATATTTCCTTTTCACGAGGAGAGGAGCTTGTTTTTTTTAAATCATTTCGATAAAATGTCAAAAACAAGACAGTTGCTTCAAGGGGTATGCCACATTAGTTCTGACAATTTAAAAAAAAAATGTGATTTGAAAGAAAGATTGTAAACTTTCAGGCCATGGCCATTTGTTACTTCTAACCAATGATCTTTGTGTAAGAAAATGTTTTCTCTTTTTGAGACAGAAAAGTTCTTGTACCATTATTATTGTTAACAGATCATTGAAGATTCAATTTTTTAAAAATTGTCATACAAACAGTTTACATGATTTTGATAAGTGCTCTACACAATTTAGAATGTCATATTTAATACAACCACATGTAATGATAAGTCGAAACCAGCATATGTTCTATGTCAATTTTCATGTAAAATTGTCGGTAAAAATGTGACTTATATGATAGACATTTTTTGAGAGAAAAAGAGTTCAACAAATGAACAAATATTTTCATGAAAGTAAGGATAATGTTATTGCATGTTGTGAATACATTTTCTGAACTCATGGGAAATCATGAAGACAAATAAAGATTTTAATTACTCTGGGTGACAAAAGATTTCTGAAATATTCTGAAAACTCAAAAGACATTCTGCATTCATTCATCAGTAAAGTGCACAGTTTCTCCCACATTGCTGAATCAATACTTGAAGCTTTATACAAGAAAACAACATCTTGCACTTGACACTCTGACAACTGATGTATAATATATTCAAATGGGGATGTAGTTCAAGTGGTACAGTGTTCGTTCATCACCGGAAATGCAGAAAGGTTTGATTCAAATATTCAATTATTTTTGTCATAAAGAAAGATTTCCCTTATAATAATAAAGGCTTTCATCTCTCAGTTGCATACCATGTACCAGTAAAGACATTAAAGAAAGTAAATTTTTAAAAGCTTTAAGGATATATACATGTGATATTGTACCATTAAAAATATATTCATTTAAATTTAAAAATGGTGAAAAGTATCCTTAAATTCTTGGAAAGAGCGCATTGTTTAATTTCAAAGTTAGATATGAATAACCTTCTTATGAAACAAAGTTGTCCTTCCACAAAAAATGATATGTCTAACGTACACAAAGTAGATCCAGTTTATCTTCGACATGATGAATGTATCAAATTGAAATACTTAAATTCATGAAAATAAATATCCAGCAATTTGATAGTGTTTTTATTACCAAAAAAAAGTCAAATGCTGTAAAACACAACTTTTTTAGTCTCTGCATATTTGAAAATCTAATATTTTCGTTATCATATTTCATGTTTTCATGATGAATAAAATATTTACTGTATAGTGTTTTAAACATCTAATAACTTAAACCAAATATATTTCAATATATGGACATCCAAAAAAACCTTTAATATAATTTCTGAAGGAGATATATCACCAGCTCTATAAGTCAGTGATAGAGTGTCAGCTAAGATCTAGGAAGTTCTGAGTTTGAATACTGGTATCATCATACCAAATGATGTTAAAATGATAAAAGCTGTTGCTTCAATCTTTGACACATGGATCATTCTGAGTGTCAATGCAGCAATAATCTGTGTATACACATCTGACAGCCATCGGTTCATATGGTTCATAAATTCCCGTTGTTAATGAATTGTCATCTCTGAAGTTAACCTTGCAGGAATGGTCTGGCAATTATTAAAAAGATTTAGAAGATTCTTATCATATGATCAGATAATTGGTCAGAGTATGAAACCAATCGTGGTCAAACAATAAAACCAATGGTGGTCAAGCAATGAAACCAATGGTGATCAAGCAATGAAACCAATGGTGGTCAAGTGATGAAACCAATGGTGGTCAAGCAATGAAACCAATGGTGGTCAAGCAATAAAACCAATGGTGGTCAAGCAATGAAACCAATCTTGGTCAAGTAATGAAACCAATCTTGGTCAAGCAATGAAACCAATCTTGGTCAAGTAATGAAACCAATCTTGGTCAAGCAATGAAACCAATCTTGGTCAAGCAATGAAACCAATTGTGGTCAATCAATGAAACCAATGGCGGTAAAGTAATAAAACAAACAGGGTCAAGCAATGAAACCAATCTTAGTCAAGCAATGATACCAGTGGTAATCAAGCAATGAAATCATTGGTGGTCAAACAATGAAACCTATGGTGGCCAAGCCATGAAACCAATGATCAACAAACAATGAAACAATGGTTGTCAAGCAATGAAACAAATAGTGGTCAATCAATGAACCCAAAGGTGGTCAAGTAGTGAAACTAATGGCAGACTATCAGTAATCAACCAATGAGACTGATGGGGTCAAACAATGAAACCAATTGTACTTTCTAATATTATGTTAACAAACTTGCTATGAATCAAGGTCATTTAGATATTGAACAAGAACTTGGCAGGAAATTTAGAAGTAGAATAGAAAAAGGAGGCAAGATTTCTGTATGTCAAATATTGTATTTTAAGGTTATTAAATTTGAGATTATATACACTTTCTATAATTATACAAATTCTTGTATTTTCCCCTGGACGCACACCTGTGACAGTCCAACCACAACCAACAGTGCACATACCAGTCACAGAACTCACTCAGTCATTACTGAGAATATGATCAAAAATGTTACAAAGTTTCACTTGGATAAGCTCTCTATAACCATCTACCTTGAGAGAATATTAAGCAAACAGGATCAGATGTGTTTGCTATTAGATACATACAAGTGTTATACTATCTGTGTAACATTCCCAACCAAGCTTCCTCTCTGATGGAGGTGTCTGGTGTAGATGAGGAGTTGGACTGCTGCCTCAAGTCAGTAGAGAGAAGTGTTTAGGACAAGACAGATAACATTAGCTGTAACAGTCCTATCCAGAATGCTTCTCTGATGGAGGTTTGTACTGCTGTCTCCAGTCAGTAGAGAGAAGTCTTACCTACCGTACTTGCAGGGATACACCTACAGCTAACGAGTGTTTATCTTAACAAGCACCTGCTCTCACAGCTGAGGGATATCAGTGAGCATGTGTATCTAATAGTATGTGGATATTGATAGGTTATATCTCTGTGTATCTCACTGTGATACCTGTATATTTCATATATAGTGATAGTTGTTTATCTCATAGTGATACCTGTATATCTCATAGTGATACCTGTATATCTCATAGTTATACTTGTATATCTTATAGCGATACCTGTATATTTTGTATGTAGTGATAGTTGTATATTTCATAGTGCTACCTGTACATCTTACAGTTACAATTGTATATCTCATAGTTATACCTGTATATCTCATAGTGATACATGTACATCTTATAGTTATACCTGTATATCTTATATTTATACTTGTATATCTTATAGTTATACTTGTATATCTTACAGTGATAACTGTATATTTCACATATAGTGATAGTTGTATATCTCATAGTGATACCTATTATATCTCAGGATGTATGACAATGTAATACTGAGATGCTACATGTATATGATAATGTAAACAAGTCATGCACTTTTAAGAAATCAAATACACACTGCTGAATAGAATCTTGTTAAATGAAACATTCTTGTCATGAACTAAATTAACCTAAGGCATTTTGCCTTCAATCAAGACAATATGATGCTTTTAACACTCATTTGCTTTTACTTCCGAGTTCTATCATGAGCGTGTCTCACGTACATCTCAGTTGTTACGAATGTGAAATCCTCGTGATATTTTTCAAGCACACAGGTGTCTGGAGTAATGGGGAATTAGCACCAGTCACACAGTAAAGTCATGAGCCTTAGAACACTTTTCAACAACATTTATTCAAAGGACAATCACGACAACATAGTACATTACATTTGTACGTAACAATTGCATCCCAACTCCAAGGGCCTCACCTCAGCAAACTTCCAGCCCTTGGAGCGTGGTGAGAGATAAATCAAAGTCTTAGGTCACTCCCTAAACTCACTCTCTAAGCTCCTAACTCTAACTACTGGAACTGGTCTGTCCAGGCTTTTTAAAGGTTATCATTTTCTGAACTTAAATTAATGACTGTTTTTCATTGGCTGCATTTGATAAGAAACTAATTTTCAATGGTAGCAATAATAATGTAACCATTTCATTGGTTGAAGTAATTTACCAATCGTAATCCTAGTCCTGACATAATGGGGTATTATCTAACAAGGGAGAATCTTCTTGGTGGCTGATGCCATATGTAGTTGATTACAATTAAGGATTTTAATCTAATACAAAATTCACTAGCTTGGGGATAATTTAAACACTTTACACTGGGTAACAATTACATATTATTTTAGGAAAAGACATTGCGTCTCCTGGAACAATACAGGTATCTAGATGACCCTTAGGCACTATCTAGCTTACTGACTAAATCAATTACATATCCCTTGAAGTTTTGACACACAATAGAATTAACCCTAATGACCTAAGGGCATATTTGTGAATATCCAAAAGATGTAATTTAACTGAATAACATAAGAGTTCTATTGGAATATATTTCATTAATTTAACCTATATCTATTTTACGAATTTCCAATGAAGGCTAAATAGAATTTGTATTTTAACACTTGTAGAATTTAAGTATCACATGTTTGCACATTTCAATAATTCAATATTATTTCAGATGAAGATAATATAACATGTTAAATCTGGTACAAACTGACATCTGTCATTACATAATCTATCAGTCAAATATGGTCATTAGCCAATGTGGCTAACTAAAATGCAATCTGTAAATATATTTCTTGAATCCAGCTTGTAATTATTTTATCAGTTCATTAGTTAATTAGGGCTTGAATATTTGTCCAAATTTAGCCCATGACATCTTCCCCCCGCTTGCGAAGTTTGGACTCCAAACTTGATTGGTTGGTGATGTAAATTTATATTATTAAAATATGACATGTGTCCATATGAGTTTGAGTCCGCAATGAAGAGTTGCACACAGTTCTGTAAAAGAGAGCTTCAATCCGGCTGACACTGATCTTGAGTGTTGTTTCCTTGATGACACAGAACATGATGTCGAGACATATAGATCCTCCTGATGTCGGGCCCTGGCATCTGGGTATGATCTGTACATCTTGTTGGTCACTTGAAAACATCTCAGCGAAGTCGATCAGTTTAGGTCAGCATTTCATGAAATGAGAAAAAGAAATTCTGGGCAGTAAATTGTGAACAAAATTGTTATTTGTAACTAAAGATAATTGTAATACATATATTGATCTGAGTGATTCCACAGTCTCTGTAAAGCAAAATTTATTAAGGACATGAACATGTACACAAAAACACATACACATACATATTAATATGTGACATTCACCTGTAATTGGCAGAATCAAAATTTGAACTAATAACATGTAAGATAATCATCAAATCAATCAATCCATCACCACAAATATAATCATCATATGCACATCATATTATAATGTATCAATACTTGGTTATCATCATCATAAAACCATATTAAGTAACAGAAATTTACCTGAAATGGAACCATTGTAGTAAGTTGGGCAATTATCATATACCACAAAATGTCATCTCACAATAAACACATCAATTCTCAATCACTTTTAACCATCAGGTCTGTGTCATAGTCATCTGTTCGATACTGTCATCATCATCATCATCATCATCAATTTGTGTACTATCATCATTGTTATCATCATCATCATGTGTTCACTCATCATTGTCATCAATGGTAGTACTCTCCTCGAGGTTGTCAATATCAACATTGTCATCACTGTCAATACTCTCATCATAAAGTCATCATAACTATCACCATCATCATCAAAAACTCTTAATTCTTCAAAAACATAAACTATTGTAATTAATGTATAGACAATGCAAAGAATTGTAAGTTGCTTAATGCTGAAGTTTTTATTCATCCATGTAGTTCATTCAGTCATTCATTCATTCATTTATTTCTGTAGTTTTATTGAGAGTAGGTGCGCAATCTAAACTCAATATAATATTTATGTAACATCAATACTCAGGTGATCAAGCTGAAGCTGGTGTTCACAATGTAAACAAAATTCAACTAAGAATTGAATTGGTCACTCGGACAATGCTTTATTACCTTATTCTTTTATTTAACAGATTTTGAATTTTGTGCAAGTAAATGCTAACTTGTCGTCTTGAGAGGTACCATGTATCATCATATTGATAAGGCCTGTCATTATAATGAACAACGTCTGAAATGAAAAATGATTTGTATTCCATCATGGGCATATTGCTGCCTTTATGAAGAAGGGAACTGATTCTTGAGGCATAAAGTGGAGCCATACCTGATAAATATGGTTCATAGTCTTGTGGTCTCATGCCACCTGTATTGATATAGAGGTCCTGCCAGCACATGTTTAGATACTGTTGTATGAGGTGCTTTGGTACACATTCAAAATAGTAGTCTTGGTTGAAATGCAGGTGCTTGACTTGTGCTGTGACATAGCAGTCACCATTTTCAATTTTGATTCCTACAATTTTTGTTATTTCGGGCAATGATGATACTGGACGTAAGTGTTTAGGGTAACTTGGATGATGTGGAACTTGTAATTCAATGCATGTCTTCTTAGTCTTCTGACCTAATTTGGATGTATCTCCTGATACAACATTGACATTTGCTTCTTGTCCTGTTTCCTTTTTCTCAAAAAACTTATGAGACTTCAACGGTCTTTTTCTTTTTCTTCCTGACATACTTCTTTTAACATGAAATTCCCTTTTTAACTTTTCAGGCACACTGCTGCCGTATTCCCATGTATTTCCTCTCTCTGGGTCCTTCCATTTTATTCTGTAATATATCTTCTTGTTAGCCCTTTTTGAAGATAAAATGGAATCAATCTTATCTTCAGGTATACCATTATTCACTTCAGTGTTACTAGTTTGCAGTTGTGAAGCTGCATCGACATCATTCATATCATTATCCTTCTGGTGTTCTGGCTTCTTCTTTCTTGAGGTTTTTCTTTTCTTCTTAGTTTTCTCTACAGTTATATTTTTGTCTTGATTCTTGGATGGTACGGACTTCTCTTTCTGAAGAGAAGTTGAAGTTGAAGGAGTTGCTTGAGAACCCTTTTTGTTTGCTTGTTTGTTTGCTGTTTCTTTACTTGGTTTGGTTGTTTTATCCTCTTTTGACTTAAGTTGATTCTCTTTATGAGCTGCCGTACCTGCTGCTTGGTTAGCTGTGTCTTTCGTCTTCTTATTTCCAATTTCAACCGTCATATTGTCGTCATCAATGACATCTGGATCAATGTTATCCCTGTTGTTCATGAACGGTTCTGGTGGATTTTCAGGACGATCAGCTGGATCGAAATATGGCTTGAGACGATTGGCGTGGACAAGTGCTTTATGAATCTTGTCATCTGAACTTCTTCTTAATTTGTACGTGTAATTAGGTCCTAAATGTACAATGTAATAGCTGCCATACCATTTCTTGGTGAGTTTACTTGAAAGTCCCTTTTCAACCTTTTGACAGTAGAGCCAAACTCTTTGACCTGGAACAAATTCTGGTTCCTTTGTTTTGCGATTGTATTGCTCAGAGTAAATTTCTTTAGCTCTTGTAGTATTCTCAGCTGCAACTTTCCTTGTAATTTCCAAATCCTCAAGTAAATTTGAAAGGTAGCTTCTGTCATTGTGTCCTAAATTTTCTTTTGGAATTAGCGTAACATCTTGAGGAGCTCTCATTTCTCGGCCGAATAGTGAAATGAATGGTGATTTCTTAGTTGAAGAATTTGGAGCCATCCTGTATGCCATCATGATTCCTGGAAGAAAACGAGGCCAGTCATTTTGAGACTTGTTGCAGTATGCTCTCAGAGATTGATTAATGTATGAATTCATTCTCTCTACACAGCTGTTGGTCTGGGGATGATAGGGACTGGTATGAGCCATCTTAACATCAAAAAGTTCACATATTGCCTTTATTAATTTTGACATGAAATTTTGTCCACGATCTGAAATCAATGTCCGTGGTGCGCCGTATCGACAGAAAATTTCTTTCACCATAACTTCTGCAACTTCTTTGGCTTCTTGAGTCCGGAGTGGAAATGCTTCACACCATCTGGATGATGCATCCGTTATGACCAGTATGTGCTTATACTTATCTGGTGTAGTTGGCAGTGGACCTAGGATGTCAATGTGCCACCTTGTGAAGATTTCTTCCACAGGCATTGGACATAGAGGTGCCTTTTTCCCATGGTAGTTCCTCTTAGTTTGTTGGCAAACTTCACAAGATTGGACATACTTCGCAATTTCGTTGTACATTCCTGGCCAGTAATACTTTGGTTTGATGGTATTATGCATTCGCTCCTTCCCATGGTGACATCCTCCAAGTTGGGAGTCATGATAAGCCTGCAACACTTGATTTCGAAGTGTTCCTGGGACTGCCAGCTGCTTGATGAATTTATCCGTGTGTCCCTTTTGTCGTTGTGGAACAAAGCGATAAAGCACTCCATCATCAATTTCATATCTGTCAGCTTCAATTAAAACTTTGTGGCGTTCCTTCTCATTATCTGGAAGGATTTCATCTTCTTTGTAATCAAATATTTGCATGAAATCTGGACAGATCCTCTGCAAATGTCTTAAGTTTGGATGAGACTGAATGCTAACTTCTAAAATAGCACCCTTCGGAACCTCAGTATCTGTTGAGTAAATAGCCGCAACAACTTCTCCTAGAACAGCGCGATAATCATTTTCATACTCGAAAGTAACCGAAGAAGCCGATACATTTGTTTCGGAAGTAAACGCATTTATTGAAACATCGTTGTTTGAATTTGAGGACGAACGCGTTGGTGTAGTTGATACAAATACTGTCTTCTCAGAGTCTTCTTCAGTTTGGCTACCACAGTTTATGTTTTTCTGATAATCTCTTCTAGAAAGAGCATCAGCATTGCCATTTGCCTTGCCAGCACGGTGTACAATTTCAAAGTTGTACGTAGATAATTCTAGAGACCATCTTCCCAATCTACCTGTAGCATCTTTTATTGACTTCAACCATTTCAGAGCAATATGGTCAGTATAAACTGTAAATTTTGAATTTGCGAGATATGGCCTAAATGATCTGATTGCTTCTACTAAGGCTAACCCTTCTTTTTCAGTGATACTCCAGTTCTTCTCACTGCCATGTAAGGCTCTCCCACCAAAAGCAACTGGATGTTCCTTCTTGTCCTCGTCAGTCTGACTTAAAACAAACCCTATACTCATGTCACTTGCATCTGTTGAAAGAATGAATTCCTTATCAAAATTTGGATATGCCAAAACTGGTGTAGAACACATTGCTTCTTTTAGAGTGTTGAAGGCTTTGTCACACTCGAGTGACCATTGAAATTTGCACTTCTTTTCCGAAAGAGAATCTGAATGCTTTTGTAGAAGTGCATTTAAAGGCAAAGCAAGTTTTGCATAATCTTTGACATATTTTCTGTAAAAATTTGTAAGGCCTAAAAATGATCGCACTTGCTTCTGCGATTTTGGAACAGGAAATGTTTTAATTGCTTCAATTTTCTTATCATCCACTTGTACACCACCACAAGATAGGACATGGCCTAAAAATGACACCTTGTCTGTTGCAAAATTACACTTAGATGGTTTCAAAGTCAACTTTGCTTGTCTAAGGTAATAAAATACTTGTTCCAAATGTGTCAAATGTTCTTCAAATGTCCTGCTGTAAATGATCAAGTCATCAATGTAAATCAGGGCAATTTTGAAGAGTATTTTTCTAAGAACTTTGCTCATTAGCATCTGAAAACAAAGTGGTGAATTAGACAGACCCTGGGGCAAACGTTTGAACTGATACAGTCCTCTATGTGTTACAAAAGCTGTTTTGTGCTTGGAGTCATCATCGAGTGGCACCTGGAAGAAGCCATTCGCTAAATCTAAGGTTGAGAAAATTTGAGCATTTTTACTTGCAATTTGATCTACAACATCATCAAACACTGGAAGCGGCCACGACATTGGTAAGGTAATTGCATTCAATTTTCTAAAATCACAGACAAAACGATAAGAACCATCCCGCTTCTTTACTAAAACAATGGGAGAAGCATACATTGAATTTGATTCCTCGATGAGATCATGCTTGAGAAAATCATCAAGTAGTTCCTCTGTAACTTTCTGCATCTGAGGAGACTGTCGATATGGTCGAGATCTGATCGGAACATTGGTGCCCGTGATGATTTTGTGAAAATGCATATCAGTACGACCTAGATCTGCTAAACTTGTTGAAAACACATCCCTGTTTTTACCTAAAAATGTCAATAATCTCAGTCTCTGGTCCTTTGTCACCTGAGCATTAGCTAGATCAAAACCAAGATCTTTAGCAATCTGAATGAAGTCATTGTCTGTTTTCTGACTGTCTTTGTCTGTTTGTAACACGTTAACAGTGGCTTGTTCAGAGTCAATGTCAAAAATACAATCAACGTCTACTTGACTAAACTGTCCTACAACTGAACCTTTCTCTATAACTATTTCATCCTGTGATGGATTCATCAACCGAAAAGAACCTATCCCATTCTTAGATTTACAAATAGTATTACCACCTGCGACCTCAAAATTCGATGCAAGAGAAGAAATGGGCTCAATAAGGATAGTTGCGTCATCATTAACACCTTGTAATCTGACCTTAAACTGTATTTCACTTTGAGAAGGAATGTAGATGTCATCTATAGTTCTAGCTAATCCTGAATCTTGAACAGCAGTCATAAACCTAACGTAATGCCTATCTGAAGTCCTATTTCCAATAATCAAGGAATCACAACTGAAGTCTAAAACAACATCATTCTCTTCAAGAAATGGTAATCCCAAAATTATTGCCTTGGGCAAAGTTGGGAGAACATGAAATCTATCAGAAAATTCTTGATCTTCGATGACGAAAGTCAAGTCAACTGACCCTAACACTTCATGAACTGTCCCTGAAAATCCTCTCACATGTGGATGACAGGATTTACCAACTGCAATATTTGGATATGCAATTTCCAGGAAGTTCGATGAGATGCAATTTATCGAAGACCCCGTGTCAATCAAACTGGCTGCCTGACAGTCACCAAAGTTAACTCTGACAATACTTCTGGTGAGAGGGGTGATCAAAGACACAATAGGAATATCATCCTCACAGTCACCTGCCATATCAACACCCATCTTTACAATCTTAAAGTCATCTATGTTACTAAACCAAATATAAGACAAAATTCAACAATGTAAAGCTGTACTTACAATTTTGTGTGAATTCTCTTCTCATTTCATGGCGATGTCTATTGGGTTGGCTGGTCGTTGAGTCTTTGTCCGGTCAGTGGATGTTGTGTTGTCATCACATCAGAGATTCTTCATCTTCTAATGTGTCCTCTTGAAAGTTGTTCCAAGTAATCCTAGGCATCATGGTTGGGAACGATTCGATTCTCCGCCAAGTTATCATGAGTGTGTCTCACGTACATCTCAGTTGTTACGAATGTGAAATCCTCGTGATATTTTTCAAGCACACAGGTGTCTGGAGTAATGGGGAATTAGCACCAGTCACACAGTAAAGTCATGAGCCTTAGAACACTTTTCAACAACATTTATTCAAAGGACAATCACGACAACATAGTACATTACATTTGTACGTAACAATTGCATCCCAACTCCAAGGGCCTCACCTCAGCAAACTTCCAGCCCTTGGAGCATGGTGAGAGATAAATCAAAGTCTTAGGTCACTCCCTAAACTCACTCTCTAAGCTCCTAACTCTAACTACTGGAACTGGTCTGTCCAGGCTTTTTAAAGGTTATCATTTTCTGAACTTAAATTAATGACTGTTTTTCATTGGCTGCATTTGATAAGAAACTAATTTTCATTGGTAGCAATAATAATGTAACCATTTCATTGGTTGAAGTAATTTACCAATCGTAATCCTAGTCCTGACATAATGGGGTATTATCTAACAAGGGAGAATCTTCTTGGTGGCTGATGCCATATGTAGTTAATTACAATTAAGGATTTTAATCTAATACAAAATTCACTAGCTTGGGGATAATTTAAACACTTTACACTGGGTAACAATTACATATTATTTTAGGAAAAGACATTGCGTCTCCTGGAACAATACAGGTATCTAGATGACCCTTAGGCACTATCTAGCTTGCTCACTAAATCAATTACATATCCCTTGAAGTTTTGACATACAATAGAATTAACCCTAATGACCTAAGGGCATATTTGTGAATATCCAAAAGATGTAATTTAACTGAATAACATAAGAGTTCAATTGGAATATATTTCATTAATTTAACTTATATCTATTTTATGAATTTCCAATGAAGGCTAAATAGAAATTGTATTTCAACACTTTGTATAATTTTAGTATCACGTGTTTGCACATTTCAATAGTTCAATATACAGCTTGTTATTCTTATGAAGGATGAAGATAGTATAACATGTTAAGTCTGGTACAAACTGACATCTGTCATTACATAATCTATCAGTCAAATATGGTCATTAGCCAATGTGGCTAACTAAAATGCAATCTGTAAATATATTTCTTGAATCTAGCTTGTAATTATTTTATCAGTTCATTAGTTAATTAGGGCTTGAATATTTGTCCAAATTTAGCCCATGACATCTTCCCCCCGCTTGCAAAGTTTGGACTCCAAACTTGATTAGTGGGTGATGTAAATTTATATTATTGAAATATGACATGTAAGTAAGTGTCCATATGAGTTTGAGTCCGCAATGAAGAGTTGCACACAGTTCTGTAAAAGAGAGCTTCAATCCGGCTGACACTGAACTTGACTGTTGTTTCCTTGATGACACAGAACATGATGTCAAGACATAAGATTCCCCTGATGTCGGGCCCTGGCATCTGGGTATGATCTGTACATCTTGTTGGTCACTTGAAAACATCTCAGCGAAGTCGATCAGTTTGGGTCAGCATTTCATGAAATGAGAAAAAGAAATTCTGGGCAGTATATTGTGAACAAAATTGTTATTTGTAACTAAAGATAATTGTAATACATATATTGATCTGAGTGATTCCACAGTCCCTGTGAAGCAAAAAGTTAATAAGGACATGAACATTTACACAGAAACACATACACATACATATTTATATATAACATTCACGTGTAATTGGCAGAATCAAAATTTGAACTAATAACATGTAAGATAATCATCATCAAATCAATCAATCCATCACCACAAATATAATCATCATATGCACATCATATTATAATGTATCAATACTTGGTTATCATCATCATAAAACCATAGTAAGTAACAGAAATTTACCTGAAATGGAACCATTGTAGTAAGTTGGGCACTTATCATATACCACAAAATGTCATCTCACAATAAACACATCAATTCTCAATCCCTTTTAACCATCAGGTCTGTGTCATAGTCATCTGTTCAATACTGTCATCATCAGCAGTGTTTTTGTGTACTATCATATCATCATCATCATCATCAATATGTGTACACTCATCATTGTCATCAATGTCAACATTGTTATCACTGTCAATACTCTCATCATAAAGTCATCATAACTATCACCATCATCATCAAAAACTCTTAATTCTTCAAAAACATAAACTATTGTAATTAATGTATAGACAATGCAAAGAATTGTAAGTTGCTTAATGCTGAAGTTTTCATTCATCCATGTAGTTCATTCAGTCATTCATTCATTCATTTATTTCTGTAGTTTTATTGAGAGTAGGTGCGCAATCTAAACTCAATATAATGTTTGTGTAACATCAACATTCAGGTGATCAAGCTGAAGCTGGTGTTCACAATGTAAAAACAAATTCAACTAAGAATTGAATTGGTCACTGGGACAATGGTTTATTACCTTATTCTTTTATTCAACAGATTTTGAATTTTGTGCAAGTAAATGCTAACTTGTCGTCTTGACTGGTACCATGTATCATCATATTGATAAGGCCTGTCATTATAATGAACGACGTCTGAAATGAAAAATGATTTGTATTCCATCATGGGCATATTGCTGCCATTATGAAGAAGGGAACTGATTCTTGAGGCATAAAGTGGAGCCATACCTGATAAATATGGTTCATAGTCTTGTGGTCTCATGCCACCTGTATTGATATAGAGGTCCTGCCAGCACATGTTTAGATACTGTTGTATGAGGTGCTTTGGTACACATTCAAAATAGTAGTCTTGGTTGAAATCCAGGTGCTTGACTTGTGCTGTGACATAGCAGTCACCATTTTCAATTTTGATTCCTACAATTTTTGTTATTTCGGGCAATGATGATACTGGACGTAAGTGTTTTGGGTAACTTGGATGATGTGGAACTTGTAATTCATTGCATGTCTTCTTAGTCTTCTGACCTAATTTAGGTGTATCTCCTGATACAACATTGACATTTGCTTCATCTTGTCCTGTTTCCTTTTTCTCAAAAAACTTATGAGACTTCAATGGCCTTTTTCTTTTTCTTCCTGACATACTTCTTTTAACATGAAATTCCCTTTTGAACTTTTCAGGCACACTGCTGCCGTATTCCCATGTATTTCCTCTCTCTGGGTCCTTCCATTTTATTCTGTAGTATATCTTCTTGTTAGCCCTTTTTGAAGATAAAATGGAATCAATCTTATCTTCAGGTATACCATTATTCACTTCAGTGTTACTAGTTTGCAGTTGTGAAGCTGCATCGACATCATTCATATCATTATCCTTCTGGTGTTCTGGCTTCTTCTTTCTTGAGGTTTTTCTTTTCTTCTTAGTTTTCTCTACAGTTATATTTTTGTCTTGATTCTTGGATGGTACGGGCTTCTCTTTCTGAAGCGAAGTTGAAGTTGACGGATTTGCTTGAGAACCCTTTTTGTTTGCTTGTTTGTTTGCTGTTTCTTTACTTGGTTTGGTTGTTTTATCCTCTTTTGACTTAAGTTGATTCTCTTTATGAGCTGTCGTACCTGCTGCTTGGTTAGCTGTGTCTTTCGTCTTGTCCTTTCCATTGTCAACCGTCATATTGTCGTCATCAATGACATCTGGATCAATGTTATCCCTGTTGTTCATGAATGGTTCTGGTGGATTTTCAGGACGATCAGCTGGATCGAAATATGGCTTGAGACGATTGGCGTGGACAAGTGGTTTATGGATCTTGTCATCTGAACTTCTTCTTAATTTGTACGTGTAATTAGGTCCCAAATGTACAATGTAATAGCTGCCATACCATTTCTTGGTGAGTTTACTGGAAATTCCCTTTTCAACCTTTTGACAGTAGAGTCAAACTCTTTGACCTGGAACAAATTCTGGTTCCTTTGTTTTGCGATTGTATTGCTCAGAGTAAATTTCTTTAGCTCTTGTAGTATTCTCAGCTGCAACTTTCCTTGTAATTTCCAAATCCTCAAGTAAATTTGAAAGGTAGCTTCTGTCATTGCGTCCTAAATTTTCTTTTGGAATTAGTGTAACATCTTGAGGAGCTCTCATTTCTCGGCCGAATAGTGAAATGAATGGTGATTTCTTAGTTGAAGAATTTGGAGCCATCCTGTAGGCCATCATGATTCCTGGAAGAAAACGAGGCCAGTCATTTTGAGACTTGTTGCAGTATGCTCTCAGAGATTGATTAATGTATGAATTCATTCTCTCTACACAGCTGTTGGTCTGGGGATGATAGGGACTGGTATGAGCCATCTTAACATCAGAAAGTTCACATATTGCCTTTATTAATTTTGACATGAAATTTTGTCCACGATCTGAAATCAATGTCCTTGGTGCGCCGTATCGACAGAAAATTTCTTTCACCATAACTTCTGCAACTTCTTTGGCTTCTTGAGTCCGGAGTGGAAATGCTTCACACCATCTGGATGATGCATCCGTTATGACCAGTATGTGCTTATACTTATCTGGTGTAGTTGGCAGTGGACCTAGGATGTCAATGTGCCACCTTGTGAAGATTTCTTCCACAGGCATTGGACATAGAGGTGCCTTTTTCCCATGATAATTCCTCTTAGTTTGTTGGCAAACTTCACAAGATTGGACATACTTCGCAATTTCGTTGTACATTCCTGGCCAGTAATACTTTGGTTTGATGGTATTATGCATTCGCTCCTTCCCATGGTGACATCCTCCAAGTTGGGAGTCATGATAAGCCTGAAGCACTTGATTTCGACTGCCAGCTGCTTGATGAATTTATCCGTGTGTCCCTTTTGTCGTTGTGGAACAAAGCGATAAAGCACTCCATCATCAATTTCATATCTGTCAGCTTCAATTAAAACTTTGTGGCGTTCCTTCTCATTATCTGGAAGGATTTCATCTTCTTTGTAATCAAATATTTGCATGAAATCTGGACAGATCCTCTGCAAATGTCTTAAGTTTGGATGAGACTGAATGCTAACTTCTAAAATAGCACCTTTCGGAACCTCAGCATCTGTTGAGTAAATAGCCGCAACAACTTCTCCTGGAACAGCGCGATAATCATTTTCATACTCGAAAGTAACCGAAGAAGCCGATACATTTGTTTCGGAAGTAAACGCATTTATTGAAACATCGTTGTTTGAATTTGAGGACGAACGCGTTGGTGTAACTGATACAAATACTGTCTTCTCAGAGTCTTCTTCAGTTTGGCTACCACAGTTTATGTTTTTCTGATAATCTCTTCTAGAAAGAGCATCAGCATTGCCATTTGCCTTGCCAGCACGGTGTACAATTTCAAAGTTGTACGTAGATAATTCTAGAGACCATCTTCCCAATCTACCTGTAGCATCTTTTATTGACTTCAACCATTTCAGGGCAATATGGTCAGTATAAACTGTAAATTTTGAATTTGCAAGATATGGCCTAAATGATCTGATTGCTTCTACTAAGGCTAACCCTTCTTTTTCAGTGATACTCCAGTTCTTCTCACTGCCATGTAAGGCTCTCCCACCAAAAGCAACTGGATGTTCCTTCTTGTCTTCGCCAGTCTGACTTAAAACAAACCCTATACTCATGTCACTTGCATCTGTTGATAAAATAAATTCCTTATCAAAATTTGGATATGCCAAAACTGGTGTTGAACACATTGCTTCTTTGAGTGTGTTGAAGGCTTTGTCACACTCGAGTGACCATTGAAATTTGAACTTCTTTTCCGAAAGAGAATCTGAATGCTTCTGTAGAAGTGCATTTAGAGGCAAAGCAAGTTTTGCATAATCTTTGACATATTTTCTGTAAAAATTTGTAAGGCCTAAAAATGATCGCACCTGCTTCTGCGATTTTGGAACAGGAAATGTTTTAATTGCTTCAATTTTCTTATCATCCACTTGTACACCACCACAAGATAGGACATGGCCTAAAAATGACACCTTGTCTGTTGCAAAATTACACTTAGATGGTTTCAAAGTCAATTTTGCTTGTCTAAGGTAATAAAATACTTGTTCCAAATGTGTCAAATGTTCTTCAAATGTCCTGCTGTAAATGATCAAGTCATCAATGTAAATCAGTGCAATTTTGAAGAGTAATTTTCGAAGAACTTTGCTCATTAGCATCTGAAAGCAAAGTGGTGAATTAGACAGACCCTGGGGCAAACGTTTGAACTGATACAGTCCTCTATGTGTCACAAAAGCTGTTTTGTGCTTGGAGTCATCATCAAGTGGCACCTGGAAGAAGCCATTCGCTAAATCTAAGGTTGAGAAAATTTGAGCATTTTTACTTGCAATTTGATCTACAACATCATCAAACACTGGAAGCGGCCATGACATTGGTAAGGTAATTGCATTCAATTTTCTAAAATCACAGACAAAACGATAAGAACCATCCCGTTTCTTAACTAGAACAATGGGAGAAGCATACATTGAATTTGATTCCTCGATGAGATCATGCTTGAGAAAATCATCAAGTAGTTCCTCTGTAACTTTCTGCATCTGAGGAGACTGTCGATATGGTCGAGATCTAATCGGAACATTGGTGCCCGTAATGATTTTGTGAAAATGCATATCAGTACGACCTAGATCGGCTAAACTTGTTGAAAACACATCCCTGTTTTTGCCTAAAAATGTCAATAATCTCAGTCTCTGGTCCTTTGTCACCTGAGCATTAGCTAGATCAAAACCAAGATCTGTAGCAATCTGAATGAAGTCATTGTCTGTTTTCTGACTGTCTTTGTCTGTTTGTAACACGTTAACAGTGGCTTGTTCAGAGTCAATGTCAAAAATACAATCAACGTCTACTTGACTAAACTGTCCTACAACTGAACCTTTCTCTATAACTATTTCATCCTGTGATGGATTCATCAACCGAAAAGAACCTATCCCATTCTTAGATTTACAAATAGTATTACCACCTGCTACCTCAAAATTTGATGCAAGAGAAGAAATGGGCTCAATAAGGATAGTTGCATCATCACTAACACCTTGTAATCTGACCTTAAACTGTATTTCACTTTGAGAAGGAATGTAGATGTCATCGATAGTTCTAGCTAATCCTGAATCTTGAACAGCAGTCATAAACCTAACGTAATGCCTATCTGAAGTCCTATTTCCAATAATCAAGGAATCACAACTGAAATCTAAAACAACATCATTCTCTTCAAGAAATGGTAATCCCAAAATTATTGCCTTGGGCAATGTTGGGAGAACATGAAATCTATCAGAAAATTCTTGATCTTCGATGACGAAAGTCAAGTCAACTGACCCTAACACTTCATGAACTGTCCCTGAAAATCCTCTCACATGTGGATGACAGGATTTACCAACTGCAATATTTGGATATGCAATTTCCAGGAAGTTCGATGAGATGCAATTTATCGAAGACCCCGTGTCAATCAAACTGGCTGCCTGACAGTCACCAAAGTTAACTCTGACAATACTTCTGGTGAGAGGGGCGATCAAAGACACAATAGGAATATCATCCTCACAGTCACCTGCCATATCAACACCCATCTTTACAATCTTAAAGTAATCTATGTTACTAAACCAAATATAAGACAAAATTCAACAATGTAAAGCTGTACTTACAATTTTGTGTGAATTCTCTTCTCATTTCATGGAGATGTCAATTGGGTTGGCTGGTCGTTGAGTCTTTGTCCGGTCAGTGGATGTTGCGTTGTCATCACATCAGAGATTCTTCATCTTCTAATGTGTCCTCTTGAAAGTTGTTCCAAGTAATCCTAGGCATCATGGTTGGGAACGATTCGATTCTCCGCCAAGTTATCATGAGTGTGTCTCACGTACATCTCAGGTGTTACGAATGTGAAATCCTCGTGATATTATTCAAGAACACAGGTGTCTGGAGTAATGGGGAATTAGCACCAGTCACACAGTAAAGTCATGAGCCGTAGAACACTTTTCAACAACATTTATTCACAGGACATACACGACAACATAGTACATAACATTTGTAGTTAACAATTGTATCCCAACTCCAAGGGCCTCACCTCACAAACTTCCAGCCCTTGGAGCATGGTGAGAGATAAATCAAAGTCTTAGGTCACTCCCTAAACTCACTCTCTAAGCTCCTAACTCTAACTACTGGAACTGGTCTGTCCAGGCTTTTTAAAGGTTATCATTTTCTGAACTTAAATTAATGACTGTTTTTCATTGGCTGCATTTGATAAGAAACTAATTTTCATTGGTAGCAATAATAATGTAACCATTTCATTGGTTGAAGTAATTTACCAATCGTAATCCTAGTCCTGACATAATGGGGTATTATCTAACAAGGGAGAATCTTCTTGGTGGCTGATGCCATATGTAGTTAATTACAATTAAGGATTTTAATCTAATACAAAATTCACTAGCTTGGGGATAATTTAAACACTTTACACTGGGTAACAATTACATATTATTTTAGGAAAAGACATTGCGTCTCCTGGAACAATACAGGTATCTAGATGACCCTTAGGCACTATCTAGCTTGCTCACTAAATCAATTACATATCCCTTGAAGTTTTGACATACAATAGAATTAACCCTAATGACCTAAGGGCATATTTGTGAATATCCAAAAGATGTAATTTAACTGAATAACATAAGAGTTCAATTGGAATATATTTCATTAATTTAACTTATATCTATTTTATGAATTTCCAATGAAGGCTAAATAGAAATTGTATTTCAACACTTTGTATAATTTTAGTATCACGTGTTTGCACATTTCAATAGTTCAATATACAGCTTGTTATTCTTATGAAGGATGAAGATAGTATAACATGTTAAGTCTGGTACAAACTGACATCTGTCATTACATAATCTATCAGTCAAATATGGTCATTAGCCAATGTGGCTAACTAAAATGCAATCTGTAAATATATTTCTTGAATCTAGCTTGTAATTATTTTATCAGTTCATTAGTTAATTAGGGCTTGAATATTTGTCCAAATTTAGCCCATGACAGTGGGAACAGTTTAGTCTGGCCAATAACCGACTATATGTTTTGAAATTGTAATGAAGTCGACTACAGAAAAAGTTTTGCATAGAGAATAAATAAATAAAAATAATGATTTTTTTGCCATTGTGAATGGAACTAGACTCCAGTCATGAAAGATCGAGTCATTGTTATTTGTGTGGCTTCCATTAACTGGCTATGTCCTGAAAATGTCAAGACATCAAACAAGAATTAGTATAAATACAGGATCATTTTGGTCACTTTATTTGATTAAGGAAAGTGGTATATGTTTTTATTTTGGTGCCAATGTGTCCTGAAATGGTCAAATTGTTTGAGACAAAGGTTTGCATAAAGATAGGGTTATTGCCAATGTATTTTCAACTAAGTTTTGTTCAGTAAAAGTCATATGATAAATGTCCTCATGCAATAAGTTAGAATGTACAACAGATGCCATCATGTAGACCAGTGGGCTGGCGGTTATCTAATTCTGAGACCCCTGGTGACAAACCTACAAACATTAACGCAATAAAGAATGCATGAGTAGATGAATGCCAAAAATACCAGACACTGTGTCCTGGGAATCAAAGGTTACGCAATGTTTGTCTCTGTCATCATCAATACATCATTATTCTTGCAATGACTAAATCGATGAATTTGATGTTGCCTTGTCTCTCTATATTTCAAATGTCTGGATTTGGAACTGGTCCAATAAAGGACTAGGCTGAATAAACAGAGAGACCCAATACAACTTGATATTCGCCAAAGAATGAAATATCACTATTCTTTTATCAGTAATATCAGTTTAGATATCTTGTTAAAAGTAAAATTTGGCAGGAAATAACTCTTTACATAAAATAACATAAAATCATTGTTAATGGAATATTTTTGTATGGGCCTAGTTACAGGTTCATAGTCTAGTTCTATAGGTCCTGGTGACATCAAACATCACACTTTGGTAGCAAATAACCATTGTGCCACTAACATTTTAGCTGTTGAATCAGTTGGTGTCACAGCAATCTGTGTGGCTAATTTACAGGAATGAGAACTGCAGGCAAAGGGTTAATTAAGTAAAGTAGATGAGCACATCATCTCCAGACTACATGCCCTGTGAGGTTATTTGGTGCATGTTCTGGTGAACGTCAATGTAACAGTGAACTAGCTACCTTCGTCATGGATTAATTATTTAAACGATGGAAAGTACTACTTTAGATGATATGTCATCAGTTGCCTTGCTTTACCATGCTCTGGAGATATTGATTGAAGCGAGGTTGTTTGCAGTTTGCTAGTATTGATGGCTAGAATTACTGAAGAGAGAAAGCCCAAAATGTTCCTGTAGAAATTCATTTCAATGAAACCTGCAAGCATTGAGTGGAACTAAGTGATTCATGGACGGTGATGCACTGTACTTCAATCAGCACTCACCCATAAGTTACTTCATGTATACGTAGAACAATCATCCCGTATTCTCTCAGGTATGAAGGTTTTTGACAGCAAACTTAAAATAATATTATAGATTTATGTAATGTATGACCATGGAACATCTGGAAAAATTGGGGGTGGGCTATAACCTGAGAATAACCCCAACCAGGACAACCCTCTGTTAAGTGGTCTTATACCCGGGAGAATGCGGAACAATATGACAATTATCCCTTAGCTCCTTTATTCCTAATGCCTAAATTTAGGCACGTAAACGTATTGTTTAGCTTTCATTTTTCTAAGTGGTGAAAGGGTGAACGTAATTATTAGAAGTCACAACCAGGGCCACCAAATCTAAAACTCAAATTCCCAATTTACCAACGCAGCTGTATATCATAAATTTCAGCTCTTCTTGAGGTTCTTGAAGTCTGAGGCTTTTAATGTTAGAAGTTTAATAGGTTGTTAGGTTGTGACCTTGGTGACTTGATCAACAAATCTGCTATTTATACTTCCCATTTGCTATGGATCCAGTACTCAAAATTCAAAGCGAGTGAAGAATATCCAAATTAGAGCCATATAGCTTCTATATCTCTCAGGTTAAGTATGATAAAATAGTTGTCCAGATATTGCACATTTCAAAATAACCTCAAGGACACTGAAATTGTCCAGTTTAACCACAACTTATAAACTCATCATGACTTGACATTAAACTTGAAGAAAAACAATCAATTAGTCCTCTGAATATAAGTAAAATATCCTCAAGCTGACCCATTCTGATTGGTGTACATAGGAACAATTACCACAATATCCTGTTCCACTCATCACATGTGTCATGCTGATATGTAGAGAAGTGAAGCGGCTTTGTATAGGCAGTCACAGACCATTTGCCATTATAAGGGATACCTCTCACATTTTCATTATATGACTTCTCTTGGCCAAAAAGGTTGCTTGTTCCTTCTTAGAATGCCAATTACTGTGTCCAGACAGAATGTGTCAATAAAGTAGCCATAATTGCATTCGATAAAAAGTTAAAGAAAAGTACAAAGATCTTGGCATATGTTGACTGTCTGTCCACTCTCACCTACAGGAGAGGTCCAAGATTTCTAATAAAGGTAAGTTACTTTGTGTTGAGTTTATATAAGGCGAACACTGGCCCGAACAAACACAATCCTTTTAGTCTAAATCAAAGACTATTGGTAGAATTTTAGATGAGCGACATTATTGAAACATGACATTGGTCAGTAAACTATCCAGATTGTTTAGTTAATTTATTACTCAGACGTTTGGTTCTTAAGTCTACAACATTCGATAGAATGTAAACGGTTTGACGTCATCAGTCTAGAGTAACAAATTGGGATGAGTGAAACATTGACGAATAAGCAGGAACAGACTTAAGACTAAGGTCATGATGAAAAAGATAATTTTTTAGTACAGAATATATTGTGTATAAAAATAAAATAATTATAAAACTAAAAAAAAAAATACTGAGAGGCTCTGGTGCTCATCAGGTCTTAATATATATTACACAAGGTTGAAAACTTATTTAACTTTCCTTTGGCAGATCCAGGGTTAAGAAATCGATAATTCATAATCCACATTGGCCAAGGACTCTGCACACAAGATTTCAATTTTGTTGAGAAGAAGACTAAATTAAGCCTGAGTTGTAATAAAACTATTCCATAATGCTATAATTTGGTTCAAATACTGAGCAAATATTCATTGGAAATGTCATGCAGGGAAGAACACAAAAGTGATCTTAAATGCTTATAGACAAACAATTCTTTTTACAAAGAAGTGCATGATAAAATTCAGGTTCCTAACTATGATATTTTTTATTGTCCCATAAATACTCAAAACAAAGTAGTCAAAGGTTTGTGACAGGAAACAATGGAATAACCACCTCAAAGAAATTGCATGCTAAACTTTAACTCCTTGCTATGAAAGTTGAGAAAATTGGTGCAAAATGCACTTAATAAAAACAATAGTAAAATGTTTGTGACGAGAGATAAAAAATAAGATAAGAAAAAAGTTCAACTAAAATTTTGTTTCCTTACAATGAGAAAAGTTGGTCCCTACTAAATGAAGACGTAGCGACAGGTTGATGACGAGAACTAATAACCTTCACCCTCAACCAGACAAACAGCACTAAACTGAACAGAGGTACATAGACCAATGCAAAGGTAATTAAGTTACAATGAAATGGATAGAGAGAATTACATATCACTGGACAAGTAGACTGGACGGTTGACCAAGTAAGTTTATATAGGATAGACATTAAGGATACGGAAGATAACAGTTAAATACCTATAACCGGGTAATTGTCCGCAATTGACACTGACAGATGGTGGGTGCAAAGAAATGAGACACTGAGACAGAGGATTAGGGTATTTTACCAATTTGATGCTAAGGAAGAAAGCAGAATTGCTGTTTGCGTTACTACAATAGTAGACTTGTATGAAATAAGCTTGAGAAGTAGCCAGCTGAAAAGGGTAAGTTTGTCATAGCAAATGAAAATGTTTTTCAAAAATTTCCTAATCTGAAGCATATTGTTGCTAGGCTGAGTGGTCATATTTCATACAACAAGTCGATCAAAGGAATGAGACTGTCAGAATAAAACCATCATCAAAATAATAATGAAAATATCTCAGCGCACATGTCCATTCTAAATGCATGTTCAAAATGCTCATTGCAATATCATTGTCATCTAACCCAAGTTGTCACTTCAAGAGTTCTCGGGTTTGTTCCTTGAAAATGACCAGGCATAGAAATAATAAATACCGGTACTGCTGGGTTACACAAAGATTCTTGCCCATAGTGACACCACAAGTGCTTCATATCTCATGTGTTGGTGTTGGGAAGGGTATCGACATTTAAACTCTCAGATTATCCAGTCTTGAAGCAGGTCACCATTTCGGTGTTAAATCTAGCTTAATGTTGCTGAACTTCAACTTATCTCTGCAAAGAACTTAGCATAACACAACTAGTGCAAAATTTGATGCCAAAGATCAAATCCTTAATACAGATGCCCTAGATCCAGGAAGGATGATCTGGATCCAGAAAGCATCAAACAGACATGCCAGTCTGAACAAATCTCAGAAAATTTAATTCTCAGAATAAGTTTAAAATTATTTTGCAAACTTACTGTTTTCAAACCTTAAAGTTTATAAAAAAAAGTTTGTTTGAACTGTCATATAACATAAAAACACAAAAAAACACAAAAAAACATGAAATTGAATTGAACACTAGTCCATAGAATTGTCTAAGGAGAATAACTGGTTGATCGAAGAACACTCAGAAATAACTAATTGTGATTCTGGTTGACCAAGGATGAAAGGATTGATTAAAGGGTCACTCAACTGGACATGATGTGGTATAAATGACCAGACAAGGAACAACCCGTAAGTTAAATGCTAATAAATGACCAGAGATGGGTCGCCCAATAACAAATGCTGATCAGTAAGCCTGCACCTGCCAGGAAGGTCAAGATAGTGTATGTAAACATGTACAACGCGTGATTACTGTTCCTCTGTGCATGGCTATCTGCTCTCATGGTGATGTCAAGCTCATCACATTACTGGGTCACCTTGGCATTTCACTGCTGTTTGTCGATAAATTGTTCTTTGAATTTGATATTTATTGTGGACAAACACATGTGTGCATATCACCTTTCTCTAACCCTCACCCTAATCAAATACATTTTATATCATATAGTTTGTGACATCATGCCACACATGATAGTGACAACACTGTCATTAGAGTCATATGGAAAAGGTAATTGTTAATATTAAAACATTTTTTTATATAATACTCTGCTCTCTGGGTTAGAGAAGTTCTGATGCAGATGATATTTGCAGCTTCCTCCTGACATATCACTGGTATTTGTCAATCCATTTGAATTCAATATTGACATATTTGGTTCATAAAACATTCATGGAAAATGAAGATAGATGTGACATTTAAGTGACAAATAAAACAGTCTTAACTGACACTTAAATCAACTTAATGTTATGAAGACCATATAAAAATCATTCTGAACAAATTCCCATCAAATTTCATGATAATCAAAATTTGAACTTGAGCAATGAAACAACCATTAAATGTCAATAATAACCTTTTACACAACTCTGCATGGAACATAAGTGTTTGATTGGTTTTGAAAATCAAGTAACATCCAATTTCTTCATTTCATATTCATTTCGTTATTTTCAAATCAAGAAAAAAACTAAGGTACAAATTATCTTCTCATATGTTTTCTCCAAATGTTCAAATTTTAATCATATTCTTAAAAACAAAACAACTTAATGCTTACCTCAGTACTTCTTGAAATATATAACACAGAATTCTCACACTATATAATTACTTGCACCAATTTTATTACGTCAATTTACAAGAGTCAAATTGACTCAAACATTAAGATGATAGATGAGGGAAAAATTCCAGAATAAAGTTTCAGCAAACTTTTCTAAGATAATGAAACAACTCTCAAATAAAATTGTCCAAAGTAGCAAATGTGAAAAAAGGTTTCAGTGTTCAAATGCTTATAATGAGACCGAGAGATTGTAAACATATTTTTAGTGATCTTTATTGCTACTAAGTATGCTATTTGTTTGGATTGAAAAAGTAGAAAATAATCTCTTAAAATATTTTTCTCATTTGAACAGACTTTAATTACCTTCTTAAAAACAGTATTTCCCTTGGTACAAACATTCTATCTTATCTTTTCTATTAATCCTGAAAAATAAAACACATACCTCTTTCTCTCTTGATTTACACACAACATTACATCAATGAAATGGTTAAGAAGCTAATTCCATTTACCAAGACAATAAGAACTGACATTACACCAGCAATTAGTTTAGAAGACACTTACCTAAGATCATCGTATAAAATCACAAATCCGATCTCAGGGGTGAAATAGACAATAAGTAAAGAATTTCTTTGTTCAAATGCTCATACTGGGACCGCATAGGTTATAAATCTATTTCATTGGTGTCCGAAAAGAAATCTTGATGGCTATTTGAGTATGCTTTTAGTTATTGCAGTGAAAGAAACAATGCCAGATAAACTTAATTACTTGAGAAGTGAACATAAAACTTTATATGGCACAGTAGGGACATGCCATAATGTCTTAATTCTGTCTTTTATTGTGTTGTTTTCAATAAAGAGTGTAACTACTTATGTCCTTAAAGAACGGAAATGTTTTCCAATTCTGAAAAAGATAAATCAGATGATCTTTGGAGTATACATAAAAATGTTTTTCTTACTTGTTAACTTTATTGCTATGTTTAAAAAGACCAAGAGATTAAAAATGGTTCCTTTCAGGAACTATGAAGAGTTTTTTAAGTTTCCAAAGATTTAGTTCCAATGGTTCAAGTTATCCTGTTTCACCACTTCCAAGAGTATTTCACTTGCATTCAGCGGACAAATCCATCAACACAACTATGGTTATGTATTGCAGTGAAATCTGCATGAATAAGTAAGCTATGGATGACAATAGCACACTGGATTTGAATGTAGTATTGTGTCCAAATCTTACATCATGAACATCAGTTTTCTATAGCCAAGCTGAAGGCTTTTTCATTTTATTCACATATAACATAGACACTGTACCAGTGAAATAAGACTTCAAGGTTTCCTTTGGGTCAGGGGTTCACTTTTTAAAAGCTTTATGTATAGCAATTCAAAGACAAAAATGCTTTTTTAAATGTTTTCCATAGTGAGTGATCCACAAAAACTAATTAAAATTCTTAAGTTACCAGATATTGTTTCTTGGTTTCTATCAACATTACCATTCGTAAAATGCAAGATAAGGCATCAAATAACAAAACTATCAATTCTAGTTTCAAACATTCTCATCTTACAGGGTTCATGTTTTCATTGCTTCGTACTGGTAAGGATTGAAGTAGTTTATCACAAATTGTTAGTGGTTTATATAATTAGATCTAGACATAAAAGTTCATTACTTTCAGTAGAACTACCACCAATTATTGGTATTAAAGTTTCTGGTCTTGTCTCTGGTCCATTACTTCATTACTTTCAGCTGTGAAAGGTAGGACTATCTCCAATGGAATCAAAGGTTCAGATGGTCTATTTATTCAGTATTTCCAGTTTAAAAGTAGGACTATCACCATTGGTTTGAGAGGTTAAAGGCCTGTTCTTGACAATCTCTGTGCTATCTTTTTCATTACTTCCAGTTGGTCAAACACACCAAGTGAATATACATGACTCGAGGAAATTATTCATCAGAAATAACAATTATTCTGCTTCTGTAATACTCATCAGCTTGTATCCACAGATCAAAGATTATGTGCATTAAATTTGACTTTCATCAAATAAGTTCAAAGAGGCGCCAAGGATAAAAAAGAAGTTATTAAGATGACATGAAGACTCCACTAGAGCTTACACAACGTCACGGTATTATGTTCTGATGAAAGATTGACCTGGAAATAGCTTCTTTTTGAAGTTACACAATGTTTAAAGAGTAAAATACCTTTGATCTGTGATCTAGATGATGATTCTTGAACAAGAGTGTGCAATATGAGGAGGTAGTTTACTTCAGCAGGAGACATATGACTGAATGTGAACTGAATACTGTGATGATCGAAGGCTGGCTACATACATAGAGATTATTACCCGAGGAAGTGTGTCATATGACTTTTACGAAATGAGTGTGAATTTTCGTATTGTCCGAGTGATAGCGAGGGTTATACGCACATTTGCACGAGTTTCTTAAAAGTCATATGACACACTTTCGAGTGTATTAATTTCTTTGTTACCCATTTTATTCCATTTAATTTGCTAAAAAAAATAGCCAGGAAACGGCCTACTTCTCTTGCGACGGCAAGCTAAAGTGACGTCACAAACAATCGTTATATGACGTCACAGACGACAAAATACGGGAAGTCACGGTGAAACAATTGGTTGCTAGGCAAACGTGATATGTGCACATGTGCTCATATCAATAATAACTCGGTTATTTTCAACCAAAAAAGCACTTAACCACACAAGTATTCACTTGGACAGGACATAGTTCTATATTGGCCCTTGATGCAGTCTCCCTTGGTATCATACAACACATGCTGCCACTAGGAACACATTCACGGAGCTGTTTATCCACACGAGGCTGGGTTAACTTGGATACTCCCCACAGCATCTTATCAACTCAAACTGCACATTACTCACATTCATAAATCTTCATATATAGTTCAATATGACGACCTTCCTTCATTTACAAACCAATTCCTGTAACTGCAAGTGTTGTGTGTACAGTATATTAACTTGTTCAGTCATATTGTGGAAATATTCATCTGAAAGTTTCTATTTTATGTAATAACAGTTATGCCAAGGAAGATAGTTTCAAAAACACTTACTTTGACATAAGGATTGGTTAGAATTGGCAAGGTGTCTAGACATATGTATATAAGCATATTCACATGCATACAATATGCATAATTTGGAAAATCATTCCACAGAATATGCAAGTTGCTGAACAAACCAAAGAACAGAGACACAAAAAACTTTCAATAGACTTATCAAGACACAGCGATATGTATTGAATATCATATCATGAGTACAATTATCTATAAATGGATGATGAAATCCTCCTTAAGAGATCGATAGTCTGCAGTGGTCTATACTGTCAGAGTGTAGGTTACTGTCATCTCGTCCAATGTCAAATAAATAAATTGAACAACATCTCCATAAAGAAAGTTCTATATTGTATAGATAGGGTTCCATAGTATCACATTTTCCAATTCCAAGTGAAGTTTTAAAACCTCTCAAAGTTGTGAATTCTTTAACTCAGTACAAAATGATCATGAATGACGTATTACAACAATGGTTACATATTAATACAAAGTTTTTATATCTCATGAATAAAAGTTTCCTTTCCTTTTCAATCAGGAGATAAAACCATAAGCCCATATATTCATTGCATCAATTCCTTCATGTTGACTGAACTGTTATACTTATATAAAAGCAGGAAATTCACGCTGATTGCCTAAGGGCATAATAAGGTTTTTAATTCATATCATAAATCCAACAGGGAAAAGCATTAGTCTCTGCAATGGATATATATTTTGGTATACGAATCAAGTTAAATATACATTCTTCAACAGTAGATAGGATTGGGAGCTCAGCGGTCAAGTCAGGTATATATGATATATTATTGAAATAAATTGATGAGTTATTAAGATCAAGATTAGGATTAAAATTAAGATTAAGATCAATGAAAGTAGGTCATCTGGGTTGTCTTTTGGATATTCTTGTAATATAGGCCAACATGAAACTATTAAGACATATTTATCCTACTCTAGAAGTCATGGGTGACAAAGGATTCCTCTTCCAATATGAGAATCTAGGTTTAGATTACCTTATTTCCCCGTCTTTTATTTTCAGACCTTTTTAGCCCCTGCGTCAATTCGAGACTGGCCTCTATTAATTTTTGGGTATAACAAATCACTCAACTAACAAACATATAGCAATGCAATCATGAAAAACCTAATTGAATATGAATTTGGTTTGGAGCTCGAGAATAATTATAATTATCTGTTAATTATGAAAAATATCTTCTTAAAGAGGGATATGTGAACATATATACAATACATTGCATTTAAAACAATTTTCCACATATTATCACCTGGAGACCCAGTTTCTACTTCAAACGGTAATAGGTATCCCACCTTCTAGTTGAGAAGCGCCATCTATTGGAGAACAGGTACCTTCTTCTGAAAGCACCACAGAGTAGACAAGGATTGAAACCGTTTGACGTCAAACAGATTGACTTATGGCATTGTAATTTCCTCTTGGATTATCATTGGACCCTCACATTTCATCCATTTGACAATTATCATCATATTCTAGCTGTGCATGGTCTTCAATGATCTACCCAACTCTCAGCATGATCATCAAGGCTTAGATCTGTGAGCAGACATCTTGTTGGTGATGGTCTGCTTGAACTATTACCAGACATCATAATAATGATAATAATAATTCATCTATAGAGTGCCTAATATCCACCATCAAGATGCTCAGTGGCGCTATGACAAGAAAATAAAAAAGTTCCCAGTGAGTCTAATATGTAGCAGTAAACAGATAAGTTTTTATAACACTTTTAAAAGTTTCAATTGATAGGATGCTTCTCAGTTCTTTTGGGAGAGAATTCCACAGTTTATAGGACTTGCAAAGGAGAAGGCTCGATCAGTGAGTTGTTTGGGGGATCTGAGTGTTGTGAGGAGACTGTCAGAGGAGGATCGGAAACTTCACTGGGGAACACACACAGGGACATTGAAAAGGATTACCATATATTGCCATCTTTTTCTAGAAGACTTAAACTACCTAGCTCTGAATGTAAATATCTAGGTTTAAAGTATCTTGTTCTGCAATAAACCCTGAAGATAAAGAGATAGAACCTGTAATGTTATATTAACCACATAATGTTATTTCTGATAATGTTAAGTAGATTTATTAATGTCATTTATTTAGGAATTAATATATATTGTTTTCCATTACCAATAGGAATAGGGAAAAACATTCAGATATTATCATCCTTTTTTCAAGAATCTGCCACAAAACATGTCCGACAAACAGTACAAGCCTTAAAGCTAGGTTCATAACAGAAGCTACGAGTACACAACATGGGAGCTATGTGACTTCTAACCGATCGGATACAAGCCAGGGTTGGCAGGAGGCACATATGCATGTTCTGGTATTCTCCGAGAAATCTACATAGTCCTGCACGGCGACTGCATTATCAAAGGAATGGTTCTGTCATGGTATTTTTGTGGAACTAAGTTTTAGAGGAAATACCTGTTAATACATTTAAGTTATCAGAACATTACTATAACACTATCCGGTAAAATCATATTACTAAGGGCAATATTTTGATGATTTCAGATTTCAGATTTCAGATTTGATAATTGGACAAAGGATAGTGCACATTCATCAATAAAACAACAATGAGAAGTGCTATGAGTGCAAGTGAAAAATCTTTGTTACAGCTTAATAACAAGATATATTATCCATTCATGTAAAGTACAAAAACAACCTGGCTGATGGAGAACCCTCTCTTTAAGAAACCTTTTACAGTCTAGAAAATCTAGAAAGAAAAATAATAGAAAACTACAAGCCAAAGAAAAGCATTAAAGTAAGAAAAGCAATGTATTATTTGAAGAAAAAAATATTTCACCGACTAAATATGAGTCTACAGGAAGACCAAAGTACAGAGAGACGTGATCTATGTGAAGACTACCTGTATATAAACTAGAGCCGACAGGAGGCATGTGGTCCACCAGCCCAGACTAAATAGACAACACTGCTCCCTCGGCAATTACACATTTAATCTTGTCCTCATCGCACTCTCTGGAGTGATGCATCAAGAAAGGAAAGAAAATGTAGTTTGGTGAAATGAAAAATGAAAAAATATAAGGGAACTGTGTCAGTTGAATTAAATGTTACCAAAAGTCACCAAATAAAATTGTTAATGTACATGTATACGAAAAAAAATAATTTGGTTATAAGGACATTTGTAAGAAACATCTTCTAGATGTCAACAATTAACTTTACGAAGATATTGAAATATAAAATTTTAAACATATTAATCAATAAAATGTTTGTAAAATAAGAAATAAAAGAATATGAAAATGTCCTCAATGTGTTCTCTATAAAAAGAATATGATATTTTAAAAGAAAATGTCAACTTCGACATTGAGTAAAGGAACTATAGATAAAGGAAATAATGACTTGAAGTTACCAGAAGTAATTCTTTGAAGAAAGTAACAGTCTGAATAAAAGATGTATTCTAATAAATATCTGAACTTGCCCTACCGAAATAGAAATCATATAAATGAAGAAGACTTATGAAGACAACAGAAGCTTGAAGTTAAGCTTGAATAATGTTTAACAGACAAGAAATCTGAAGTGATAGTATGAACACGTACAGGCCCTTAATGAATAAATACTATTATCAAAATCCTCAATTTTCCTGAAATAGCTATAATGCAAAACAAATGACAATCTAGAAAGAAGATGTCAAATGCAATGACAAGTAAACACGTTCATTTCATAAAGAAGGTATTTTATTACATGCATCATGAGGAAGTCAGAAGTAATAGTGTGAAGAAGTAATGGTCTCGTCACAAGCCGTTTCTTGTATATCACCTCAGGCAGCTTGAGTAATAGAATACTGCGATGTAGTGATTTGGGAAATGAGTGGAAATTGCGCTCAGACAATTTAATCTCCTCTTGGTATTTCACTTAGACATTGCTTCCGGCCAAGGAGAAGTCAACACACTTCTGAAATCGCTGACGTGATCGTCAAATGCCAGACACTTACACTGATGCACTTGCACCGAAATGAATAAACAATTAAACTTGCTTTTATAAAACGATAGAAATATAGCCATTGGCTTTGTAGCTTATTGGGTGTTGCATTATTCATTATCTCTAAGGTTATATAAGGCTAACAGATAAATGAGAAGACAATACCTAAGTGAGCCTCATCAAAAACACCAAACATGTGTTGTTATTGTATAACATCATGGTGTTTTCTTTCTTCGTTGAGTTCTTCTTACTTTCGCTATGTCGTTGCAATAATCACCCAAACTATGGTAGTAGTATTTGGCTCAGCTTGACACTTTTTATGTGGACTAGTCTGCTTGCATTATAAATGAAACCCTACCATCAATGAAATTTACAAATCTTAGTTTCAATCCAACAAAGATCATATTCCCATAATTTGAGCTTTAGAGCATTACTGGTTCTTGGGGAGAAATCATTTAAAGATTTTAGAGTTGACACCTCGCTTTGTCCATATCTGTGGGAGGAGTTGAAACCTCGCTTTGTCCATATTTGACGGAGGAGTTGAAACCTCGCTTTGTCCATATTTGAGGCAGGAGTTGAAACCTCGCTTTATCCATATTTGAGGGAGGAGTTGAAACCTCGCTTTGTCCATATTTGAGGGAGGAGTTGAAACCTCGCTTTGTCCATATTTGTGGGAGGAGTTGAAACCTCGCTTTGTCCATATCAGAGGGAGGAGTTGAAACCTCGCTTTGTCCATATTTGAGGGAGGAGTTGAAACCTCGCTTTGTCCATATTTGAGGGAGGAGTTGAAACCTTGCTTTGTCCATATTTGAGGGAGGAGTTGAAACCTCGCTTTGTCCATATTTGAGGGAGGAGTTGAAACCTCGCTTTGTCCATATTTGTGGGAGGATTTGAAACCTCGCTTTGTTCATATCTGAGGGAGGAGTTGAAACCTCGCTTTGTCCATATTTGAGGGAGGAGTTGAAACATCGCTTTGTCCATATTTGAGGGAGGAGTTGAAACCTTGCTTTGTCCATATTTGTGGGAGGAGTTGAAACCTCGCTTTGTCCATATTTGAGGGAGGAGTTGAAACCTCGCTTTGTCCATATCTGAGGGAGGAGTTGAAACCTTGCTTTGTCCATATTTGAGGGAGGAGTTGAAACCTCGCTTTGTCCATATTTGAGGGAGGAGTTGAAACCTCGCTTTGTCCATATCTGAGGGAGGATAAAAACTTATCTCTATGTAACAAAGATATGCTATTCTGAAAATTTCTGTCAACTGGCTTGAGAGAAGTATTCGTTAAAATGTTAGTGATTATTGATAAAATTGTCAAATGACTAATGCATTTAAATAAATATAGCTAAGTGAATACATCTTTACTCCATAATCAAACAATATTGTCACTAGAGAGGGTCCAGGTGGTACTCATATCTGCCCATCCTTTCCTCTTGGTGTCCTTTAAAATTTAGGGAATTAAAATAGTTCTTCGATTGCAAAGTGTCCCATCTGTTTTAAATTTTAAAATGACTCTCTCTGTTGTACACCTAGGAACAACACTCATCAAGGTATTAAAGGCCCTGTGGCACATTTTTTGCATATTAGTTTTTCTCAAATTTGCCATATATTGATAAAGTTAATACAAAATATGATGTTGGAGGGTAAAACATCTCATTACACGGCCTGAAAAGCTGTATCCATAGAAAATGTAAAATAGCCGATTGCAGGGAAACAGACTCGTATGGCATAACCGAAACATGTACGATATTTGTTTCAGAACTCTTTATTGAATCAGGAGATTTAATTAGTCATTGGTTACAAGAAAATGTAGATTTTATTACCACTCTTCTGAAATGCATCAGAAAGAAATAGTAGTTAATAGTCCGTGTTTATTCACAATTGTTTGTAATTTCAGGATTCCTATGATGAAAGATAATGGAAATGACTGATGGATTAAACTGCACTGTATGTCTCTTCTGTAAGTATCTTGCATTTCAAATGAGTTTCACACTTTGTTTTAACATATTTTAAATAATCTACATTTTACATTCACCATCATTTGTAGATATATCAATAGTATTTGCATAAATTCACTGACATTGGAATGCTACTTAATCGTATTAAATAATTAATAAATAAAATAATAAATCCAATCATTAAAGGGGCAGTAGCACGTTTTTTCGCTCAAATAAGTCGAGATGTATTTGAAAAATAATGTCATCAATAGTAAAACACCCTTCTCTCTTCGTAAAATCAAGTTAAAAATGAGTGTACATGGAGCAGTAAAGCCATGGGAATCGTTTTTTGTAATTCGAAATAATAAAATGTGTTCACAATAAAATGGCTGCCATGCAAATAATGCTTTATACGCAACACCTTTATTACCACTACGGATAATTGGTTTATGTAATAAGATGTTTTACCTTCTAAAGTATATGTAAATGACATAAACTATCATTATAAATGGGAAATTTGAAAAAATTAATTTTGCAAAAAATGTGCTACAGCCCCTTTAATTGTAAGGTTTGGAGTTTTCAGAACTTTAAGATGTTAAAGCTTGCATTGATCCAGAACCAGTGAAAGATTCAGATGTAAGAATAATTCTTTTGCTAAAGTTTTCAGAATTTAATGCATGGTGAAAAATCCAAATAGTAACTCTCCATTCTAGAAGCTACTCCATCAAACTAGAAATCAGGGATTTCAAATGAATTATTTTGAAACCCATCAGCCATTAATTGACAAGTTTGAACTCTTCACCTAGAAACATATGAATCTGCTGCATGGATTTACGAGACGTACATCAGCACTAGTAGATACTCAGTTTCATCATTTGACTCAGTTAGTGTAACAGAATAAACTAGTATGGTATAAAAGCTTGCATTGGGTCAGAAAGATGACAATGGCGGATAGTTTCATATTTTAAAATGATCTTAGTACTTTCATTATTCAGAATGATAAACAGCTAAAGCTATAGTATTTTTACACAAACATGGAAAACTACTAAATCCAACCATTTAATCATTGTTGGAAATGTTCAGATTTATATCTTAAGAAGGTAAACACTTTGTTTTTTTAAATATCTGTAATGTGATGGTAAGAGATCTGATAGTAACAAAGAAAAACTTTGAAATAAGTCATAATTTGATCACAAGGTTCCAAATTAGTTATTTTAAGCAATGATTTGTCCTTGACAAAGTACAAACTTTCTGCTAAAAATCACTTGTAATTGTTAAGAAAGCAAGCATTGAAATAATTCTGTTATTTGTTTATACATGACCATTGATTTCTACATGAAAGGCCTTAAAAACGTTCATTGGACTAGAATCAATAAACTACTCCATTTATTTACCAAGAAATCAGAGCTGCCAAAAGTAAGTATTTCACTACAAGGTTTAGAAGTTAATGGACAGGTACAAGCTTTCTGCCTGGAATCTCCTGTGTCTCTGTCACTACAGCAAACATTCAGAACACTACATGTCACTTTACATTAGTATAACCAGCACGGAGGTGAAGTGAATGTATCTTTATCTGTATCCAACACTTGTAGTAGAATATGGTAATGAAGCACAGTAATAGATGGTTCACAGTTCAGAGTTTAGGAGATTTGGGGTCCGATATTGTCTAACACTTGGACTCTGAAATTGTTTTTTCAAATATTGAAAAGGAGCCTTTTTTTCTGAAAATTCTTTATCTGTTACAGACGTCTTTTCAATATTTGATAAAATGGTGATATTTTCAGAATAAATATTTTTTTCAGAGTCTGAGTGTAAGACTTGGTCTGTTTTCAAGAATAAATAATACACACTCTGGGGGAAAGTGGACAATGCCATTATGCATTGCAAGGATCCTTATGAGTGTCACTGTCTGGCGATACAAGGATAGTACTGCACTGAATTTCTGTGTAACATAATACGAAAATCTTACTGCATACAGAAGAGTTCTCAATAATAGACTCTGTGAGATTCAAACACGGGACCTTGAGACGAACTCAAACAGGCTAATGACTGTGCTTTCTCCTCCTTCTGATATGACATGATCCCCTGTCACACATTAATACTTCAAACGTAGAAAATAATGTCATGGTCTTCCCTAGAAGAACATTGACGTAAGATATGATGAGAAAGTGAATGGTTCTTGAGGTGCAAGGTCATATGCTGAAAAATTCAAAGTTCCGTTGTGACCTTGAGAATAATGTCAAGGTTACCAAAATCTAACCAGCTGTTCATCTCCCCTAGGAAAAGCTTTGAGTAATTTATGAGAATTCAGACAACAGTTTTTGACAAGGGTAACATGGCAAAGTCTCATTGTGACCTTGAAATGAAGGTAGAGGTCACAAAACTCAGCTGGAACATTACTCTCACTATGGTGAACCTATGTGCAAAATATTAACAGAATCTTGTGAATAAAGCTGGAGTTATTCCATTTTGTATGCATGTATGGACTGACGATCATACATTACCAAATACTGTATCTCCCAGCTCGCACTCAATGCACGGCAGGGGATAATAAAATTGAACAAAAAATATATAATGGTATTGACATTATAAGTTTATCAATCATCATCATCATGAAATTCAGGAGAAATTGTATCATGGCCATTTTGTAAAAACTTCTGCATTAAGTGCTACATTTCTTACAAACTCTATAATTATGCTTTTAGAATGCACCGATGCAATTTACTTTCTATCCTTTTCTTTTAGGATTAAATCAGATTTGAATTAAAAGTTTGATGGAAAAGAATTATAAGAACTGAAGTTCTGTCAGTAAACACATGAATGTATGTTACATTTTTAGCAAATTTAATCAGTCAAAATTCAACTCTGAAAAATCTATTTGGGAAACTTCTACAAATCTAAATCAACCCAATAGAAAACTCTTCACTACACTTGTGGTCTTTTTCATAAGATTTATTACATAATTTGGGTGCAGAAATAACTTCCTGCAATTTACAAATTCTTATTCTTTTGGTCAGCTTTTTATTTGCAATATTGCAGCACTCAATGACATACAGGGTAAGTTGTAAGCTGTAAATGCCATTAATCCAATATGTCAGCTGCCATTTGGAATGATAACAACATTATCCTGGCAAATGTGATAAATTGTTTTCTTGTTTAAAACCCTGGAGTCATATTGAAGCCATTAGGGAAAATCAATTTAAATTATTTTCTTTTGCTTCAAAATAAAGAGAATAGATTTAAATCTATTAGAATTGTTGTGTTTTGTTGTATGCTATACCTGAACACTTCCATGATTAAGTGCTAGCTATTATAATGCTAATTTTGTTATATATTTTTATTTCCTCATTTTATTTGAGGTAATTATATATAATATAAGTTAAGTGGAGGGTGACATCGTAATTTATCAGACCCGTGGTAATGTTTATCCAACGAGCCGTAGGTGAGATGGATAAACACTAACAAGGGTCTGATAAATTACGATGTCACCTGAACAAACTGAATGTTATAACAAATTTATCTTACCACATGTCTCAAAATATCATTTAAAGACAGAAATTTTTTAAAGAAAACAGCTGATCCATCGACAAATTATGACCAATAACTCGGTCATGTGACATGGAATGATTGACGTGGATGCATGCTTTATTCCTGTTGCGGGATGAAAAACATTTATCACCCTCGGGAAGATTTATCAACCTGTATGACAGTGTTTGTTGATATTTGTTAATGGTAACGTGGATCAATCAGGGATCAACATTCTTACATGAGGTAGGATAAAGGTTTTTATGATTCTTTTTAATCATATTCAACAAAATCTTATCAGAAAGTCATGATACTATTTTCTCAGGGATAATGAGTTATTCTACTTTCAAATCTTCTAACCTTTCTCTGTACAAGATATTGTTTATTGAACACAGCGCTATGATTCTTGCATAATCTGATGTATAAATCATGGAATATCAATTAGCCTACTGGATCAGTAGGTTAGCCAGGTTTCAGCTTGATTAAGCATAGATCGCAGTATAATGACGATGATGAAATATACTGCATGATAAGACTACTGATGCACATGCAAATGTGTATGTGATCAGAGAAGGGCAATGGTTAAACACCTGAGGTTGCAATGTGTATGTGATCAGAGAAGGGTAATGGTTAAACACCTGAGGTTGCAATTTGTATGTGATCAGAGAGGGGTAATGGTTAAACACCTGAGGTTGCAATGTGTATGTGATCAGAGAAGGGCAATGGTGAAACACCTGAGGTTGCAATGTGTATGTGATCAGAGAAGGGTGATGGTTAAACACCCGAGGTTGCAATGTGTATGTAATCAGAGAAGGGTAATGGTTAAACACCTGAGGTTGCAATGTGTATGTGATCAGAGAAGGGTAATGGTTAAACACCTGAGGTTACAATGTGTATGTGATCAGAGAAGGGTAAAGGTTAAACACCTGAGGTTGCAATAGATGATAGTAAATGAATAGGTCTGAGGTCTAAGCTTGTATTTTAGTACTGAATAATTCTATTACATTTTTAGTATTGAATACTATTAAAAAAATTTAAGTGAATACTTGTATTACAGCACATTCTGGTATTGGATACTTGTATAACATGTTGGTATTGGATACTTGTATAACATTCTGGTATTGAATACTTGGACTAAATTACTTGTATTACATTTTAGTATGGAATACTTGTATTACACTTTAGTATTGAATATTTCTATATCATTTTAGTATTGAATATTTCTATATCATTTTAGTATTGAATTTTTTTTTATCATTTTAGTATTGAATACGTGTATTACATTTCTGTATTGAATACTTGTATTACATTTCTGTATTGAATACTTGTATTACATTTCTGTATTGAATACTTGTATTACATTTCTGTATTGAATAATTCTATTACATTTTTAGTATTGAATACTATTAAAAAAATTTAAGTGAATACTTGTATTACAGCACATTCTGGTATTGGATACTTGTATAACATGTTGGTATTGGATACTTGTATAACATTCTGGTATTGAATACTTGGACTAAATTACTTGTATTACATTTTAGTATGGAATACTTGTATTACACTTTAGTATTGAAAATTTCTATATCATTTTAGTATTGAATATTTCTATATCATTTTAGTATTGAATTTTTTTTTATCATTTTAGTATTGAATACGTGTATTACATTTCTGTATTGAATACTTGTATTACATTTCTGTATTGAATACTTGTATTACATTTCTGTATTGAATACTTGTATTACATTTCTGTATTGAATACTTGTATTACATTTCTGTATTGAATACTTGTATTACATTTCTGTATTGAATACTTGTATTACATTTCTGTATTGAATACTTGTATTACATTTCTGTATTGAATACGTGTATTACATTTCTGTATTGAATACTTGTATTACATTTCTGTATTGAATACTTGTATTACATTTCTGTATTGAATACGTGTATTACATTTCTGTATTGAATACTTGTATTACATTTCTGTATTGAATACTTGTATTACATTTCTGTATTGAATACGTGTATTACATTTCTGTATTGAATACTTGTATTACATTTCTGTATTGAATACTTGTATTACATTTCTGTATTGAATACTTGTATTACATTTCTGTATTGAATACGTGTATTACATTTCTGTATTGAATACTTGTATTACATTTCTGTATTGAATACTTGTATTACATTTCTGTATTGAATACTTGTATTACATTTCTATATTGAATACTTGTATTACATTTTGGTATTGAATACTTGTATTACATTTTGGTATTGAATACTTCTATTACATTTTAGTATTGAATACTTCTATTACATTTTATATTGAAAACTGCTAGCTGTTCTGATCTTGGTAAACTAGAAGATGTTTTACTCCTACCCCCCAATTCACCTTAGAAACCTCGAACAATTCATTTTTTTAGTTGTTACCCTTCCAAAAGACAAGGTCCAAATCATTGCCATGGAATTTTTTTTTAAAAGTTCAACCCCCCAAAAAGCAAAACTACATGATATGGAGAGACAGTATGCCAAATTTGGTGAAGTTTGGTCAAGCAGTATGTCTATGATGGCATTGCGTAAGGTCATTTCAAAATATAATTCACAAAATAAAGTGTATTTCAAACTTTTTACAGACATTATAACCCATTTGGGGTTTAAAGTGCAAGCTGTATTGACGTTGTTTAAAAACCAATTCGAATTTGATGGATATATATATATATATATACCAGCTTCTACCGCCATACTGTCCCAGATCATTTTCAACTGATGATACTTTCATTTTTTCAAACTAATTTGTTATAACTGAATGCTATTTTTTAAAGTTATTGAATGAACGCCTTCAAATGTCTGGAGCATGTCATATGTGGGCGACTTGATACATCAAAAACACAAAATTGCTTCTACAAATACCTTCGAGCAATTCAAAGTTCTTAAAACATTTATATTCATCCTACAGCTGCTTTTGTCATGGCACGTTACTACCCAGAGACAAAATACTAAGACAGTAAGCGTGGGCGCTATATTTATTACATTATTATACAGCATCCTGCTATTACACACACAGACCTGTGATAACTCAATATATTCCCTGTGTCACTGCTGATATCAGTCATATCGTGTCTGGATGAGAAATCTATTTCTTAGTCAGTATCAAATGATAGCGCTGTTATTGATTTAATGAACAGCATGTAAAAATATGTTTTGTCTTAGACAGACAGTAGAATCCTTTTTTGTGATAACAAAATATGATATTTCATGTTTTGTGCATTTATGCTGTTTATGATCTAAATAACATTAAACATGCAAATTGCTCTTTTTCTTATATATCAGACATACAAAAGAACAATATAATATGTAATGATCCAAGCAATTTGACTTATATTCTGTAAAGGTATTATCTGAAAATAACACATTTTTGCAATGAACATCAAACATTTCATATGCTCAAATTGGTTCTGTAGTTCATTATAGCCTTTGTATCATTTATTATTAAGGTTGCAGACTTTTAAATGAAATTATTATAGGTTTAAATTATGCAATTATTTGTCACCAAACATGCAATAATAATCTGATGATCAACGGATCTAAATAATCTACATATTTTTAATTTATTATTCTAGAGTTTATCAGAAAACAGCTTTTAGGAAGTGATCACTTAATACGGGTGATACTACTTTCTGAAAAGCTCTTAATGGAGTTAAAAACAAACAAAAACATATGCCTTGAATAGACAAAATACCATTCCCCAATCTCTTTTCCCAGTGGAAATGTAAAGAATTATTGTACCCTTTTGATTAAAATGCTATAAATCAAGCATGATCAAATACAAAAGCCTCTAAATGTTTTGATGTTTTACAAACTTTTTACTACAAATAATGAATAACACAAAAGTTTTTTCAATCAAAATATGAAAGCCAAACATGCAAATTGACAATTACAATGAAACTCAATTCTATTCTTTTTCAGTAAAAATAATTGAACAAAAACACACTATTCAGTAATAACATAAAATCAATTTGAAGAAATTGTAAATGTCATTTTCTTCCTACTTAAGAAATAAAACCAATCTAAAGGCAAAGAAAAATAGAAGTTTCTTAAAGCATGCATCTTCCCAGACTAAATACTGAAAAAAATACTTCCTTTCCACGAGGAGAGGAGCTTGTTTTTTTTAAAATCATTTAGATAAAATGTCAAAAAACCACAACAGTTGCTTAAAGGGGTATGCCACATTCGTTCTGACAATTTTTAATTTTTTTATGTGTTGATTTGAAAGGAAGATTGTAAGCTTTCAGGCCATGGCCATTTGTTACTTCTAACCAATGATCTTTGTGTAAGAAAATGTTTTCTCTTTTTGAGACAGAAAAGTTCTCTTGATTTTGTACCATTAGTATTGTTAACAGATCATTGAAGATTCAATTTTTTTTAAATTGTCATACAAACAGTTTACATGATTTTGATAAGTGCTCTACACAATTTAGAATGTCATATTTAATACAACCACAATGAAAAGTCGAAACCAGCATATGTCCTATGTCAATTTTCATGTAAAATTGTCAGTAAAAATGTGACTTATATGATAGACATTATTTGAGAAAAACAGAGTTGAACAAATGAACAAATATTTTCATGAAAGTAAGGATAATGTTATTGCATGTTGTGAATAAATTTTCTGAACTCATGGGAAATCATGAAGACAAATAAAGATTTTAATTACTCTGGGTGACAAAAGATTTCTGAAATATTCTGAAAACTCAAAAGACGCTCTGCATTCATTCATCAGTAGAGTGCACAGTTTCTCCCACATTGCTGAATCAATACTTGAAGCTTTATACAAGAAAACAACATCTTGCACTTGACACTGTGACAACTGATGTATAATATATTCAAATGGGGATGTAGTTCAAGTGGTACAGTGTTCGTTCATCACCGGAAATGCAGAAAGGTTTGATTTCAATATTCAATTATTTTTATCAGAAAGAAAGATTTCCCTTATAATAATAAGGGCTTTCATCTTTCAGTTGCATACCATGTACCAGTAAAGACATTAAAGAAAGCATATTTTATGATATTGTACCATTAAAAATACATTCATTTAAATTTAAAAATGGTGAAAAGTATCCCAAAATTCTTGGAAAGACTGCATTGTTTAATTTCAATGTTAGATATGAATAACCTTCTTATGAAACAATGTTGTCCTTCCACGAAAAATGTTATGTCTAACGTAAACAAAGTAGATCCAGTTTATCTTCGACATGATGAATGTATCAAATTGAAATACTTAAATTCATGAAAATAAATATCCAGCAATTTGATAGTGTTTTTATTATAAAAAAAAAGTCAAATGCTGTAAAACGCAACTTTTTTAGTCTCTACATATTTGAAAATCTAATATTTTCAGAATCATATTTCATGTTTTCATGATGAATAAAATATTTACTGTAGAGTGTTTTCAGCATCTAATAACTTAAACCAAATAAATATTTCAATATATGGACCTCCAAAAAAAACCTTTAATATAATTTCTGAAGGAGATGTATCACCATGCAGCTCTATAAGTCAGTGATAGAGTGTCAGCTAAGATCTAGGAAGTTCTGAGTTTCAATACTGGTATCACAATACCAAATGATGTTAAAATGATAAAAGCTGTTGCTTCAATCTTTGACACATGGATCATTCTGAGTCTGTCAATGCAGCAATAACCTGTGTATACACATCTGTAGAGCCATCGGTTCATAATGGTTCATAAATTCCCGTTGTTAATGAATTGTCATCTCTGAAGTTAACCTTGCAGGAATGGTCTCGCAATTATTCAAAACATTTAGAAGATTCTTATCATATGATCAGATAATTGGTCAGAGTATGAAACCAATGGTGGTCAAACAATAAAACCAATGGTGGTCAAGCAATGAAACCAATCTTGGTCAAGTAATGAAACCTATGGTGGTCAAGCAATGAAACCAATTGTGGTCAATCAATGAAACCAATTGTGGTCAATCAATGAAACCAATGGCAGTAAAGTAATAAAACAAACAGGGTCAAGCAATGAAACCAATCTTAGTCAAGCAATGATACCAGTGGTAATCAAGCAATGAAATCATTGGTGGTCAAACAATGAAACCAATGGTGGCCAAGCCATGAAACCAATGATCAACAAACAATGAAACAATGGTTGTCAAGCAGTGAAACAAATAGTGGTCAATCAATGAACCCAAAGGTGGTCAAGTAGTGAAACTAATGGCAGACTATCAGTAATCAACCAATGAGACTGATGGGGTCAAACAATGAAACCAATTGCAATTTCCAACATTATGTTAACAAACTTGCTATGAATCAAGGTCATTTAGATATTGAACAAGAACTTGGCAGGAAATTTAGAAGTAGAATAGAAAAAGGAGGCAAGATTTCTGTATGACAAATATTGTATTTTAAGGTTATTTAATTTGAGATTACACTTTCTATAATTATACAAATTCTTGTATTTTTCTCTGGACCCACACTGGATCATCCAACCCAAACCAGCACTGAACATACCAACACCCACTCAGTCATTACTGAGAATGTGATCCAAAATGTTACAAAGTTTCACTTGGATTAGCTCTCTATAACCATCTACCTTGAGAAAATATTAAGCAAACAGGATCAACAGGTTAGATGTGTTTGATATTAGATACATGCAAGTGTTATATTATCTGTGTAACATTCCCAACCAAGCTGTCTCTCTGATGGAGGTGTCTGGTGTAGATGAGGAGTTGGACTGCTGCCTCAATTCAGTAGAGAGAAGCTGTTTAGGACAAGACAGGCAACATTAACTGTAACAGTTCTATCCAGAATGTTTCTCTGATGGAGGTTGTACTGCTGTCTCTAGTCAGTAGAGAGAAGTCTTACCTACCGTACTTGCAGGGATACACCTACAGCTAACGAGTGTTTATCTTAACAAGCACCTGCTCTCACAGCTGAGGGATATCAGTGAGCATGTGTATCTAATAGTAGGTGGATATTGGTATGTTATATCTCTGTGTATCTCATAGTGATACCTGTATATTTCATATGTAGTGATAGTTGTATATCTCATAGTGATACCTGTATATCTCATAGTGATACCTGTATATCTCATAGTGATACCTGTACATCTTTTAGTTATACTTGTATATCTTATAGCGATACCTGTATATTTCATATATAGTGATAGTTGTATATCTCATAGTGATACCTGTATATCTCATAGCAATACCTGTATATTTCATATATAGTGATAGTAGTATATCTCATAGTGATACCTGTATATCTCATAGTGATACCTGTATATCTCATAGTGATACCTGTACATCTTTTAGTTATACTTGTATATCTTATAGCGATACCTGTATATTTCATATATAGTGATAGTTGTTTATCTCATAGTGATACCTGTATATCTCATAGCAATACCTGTATATTTCATATATAGTGATAGTTGTATATCTCATAGTGATAGTTGTATATCTTATAGCGATACCTGTATATTTCATATATAGTGATAGTTGTATATCTCATAGTGATAGTTGTATATCTCATAGTGTTACCTGTACATCTTTTAGTCAACTTGTATATCTCATAGTGATACCTATATATCTCAGGATGTATGACAATGTAGTACAATGCTACATGTATATGATAATGTAAACAAGTCATGCACTTTTAAGAAATCAAATACACACTGCTGAATAGAATCTTGTTAAATGAAACATTCTTGTCATGAACTAAACCTAAGGCATTTTGCCTTCAATCAAGACAATATGATGCTTTTAACACTCATTTGCTTTTACTTCCGAGTTCTGTGAAATATCCAAGAGCAGATTCCCGGTCTGTGGTATCAGTCAATTAGGCCATGTGCTTCCAATATTCCACAAACCAAAGTGGGCTGTGTGTGTTGCTTGACTCAGAGCGGCAGATCATGCCAGTATGATATTCATTATGGAGAAATATGACTAAATCAGAGAGTTTTTCTTGTTGATCAAGACAGCTGGGTGAGGCTTTTTAACACTTCGCTCTATGTGTATATAAGTAACGATCTATACATTGTGATGTAACTGTATGGTGAGGAGAGATATTGATTATGAGAAACATACCTATTTATAAGACTCCTACTGCTAATGATTTTTTTTACCCTAGATGAGATGTCTTAAAGGGACGGCTAGAACAATCATTTATTATTCATGGGCTATTTTCAGGGGATAATCCTTTTTCTGTATTTATGAGTTTAATGTTCATCAAAATAATAATTTACATGATGTTTCAATAGAATAAATATACAAACAGTTACATTCCATGCATATTTTTTACCACAGAAAATATGCATGTACTCCGGTCATATTTTTTATTTAATATCTAGACAATTTATATACCAGACATACCATCCATATGAGGTGAATATCATTCAGTTTCAATTGAGATAATTGAAAAATGCTCCAATTCCAATTTTTAAACTTTGAAACCATGGTTACATTTACAGATGGAAATGTTGAAAACCAATACAATTGCAAATAGAAATTTTACGGAAAAAAATCGACAGCTACATAACAATTGCAATATGACAACAATTCTGAAGCTGTATAAGAATAAAACATCTATGCACAATATGAGCCTTGTATAATTAATATTTTTGTTAATTAATGAAGATTAAGTTAGTCACTTAGACATATAGAAAGATCACAAAGAATTATAGAAGTTTGACTAAATTTGTACCGATGTTGTATTGTCCATTAACTTAGGGACTTCCCATGATTAAAAATCATCAACAAAATGTTCTCAAAAGATATAAATTCTACTCCCAGTCACTTTTTCGAATGTGGCTTTCCTGGACAGTAACGAATTAAACAATTTCCCTATAACAACAAATCCCTCTAAACAAATTGATATCATTCATCACAATTCATATTTCATTCAACACAAGATATCCAATATCCCCACGAAATCTCTCATTGATCATCATAGACAGCTACTGTTTTCTTCTCTCCTCTCCATGTTTTATAAGATGTGCATCTGTAATTCAAATTAACATATGCAAATATTTTCAAAAAAAGTAATCACAATGATTACAAACAGCACACTTCCTATTCAACTGTTACACAACTTCCCTACAAGATACCATTCACTATCTCCTCAGTGCTTGATTGACTTTCATTGACAGATTCTCTTCTTATAAAATCTTCCTCCTCTTGATGATGTAAGTGGGGCCCTACCTCTGTGATTCACCTGTCATCCTCTGATACTCACCTCTCATTGGTCAGTCACAGTCATCAGGGTGACGGCTTGACCAATCACAGAGCAGATCAGCTGAGAAAGCATGTCTATTGATCCGGAGAGGGATGTCGATATAAGTTTGTAAAGACTCACGGCAGTGTCTTGTAATTATCCGTGCATTAAGGAACTATACTGGCAGCTAACTGAGACTGATGACAGACTGCTTTAGACGTGGGTGAGTTGCTCATCGTGCTTTATGTCCTTATAATTTAATTACTTATAGATGGATATACTTGCATGGACTTAGGATTTAAATTTGAAAAATAGTCAAGATCACTATTAACTTCCTTTAACTTAAGAGGAGCTATCATCAATTTGAGATCAATTGAGGTTATAAGATCTACAACGGTTTTACTCATACTAAGATATGGTTACAAACCACAAGCTAAATTGCTGATATATTCATGTATGTGTTTTCTTAGAAAGTTCTCTTTAGATGACATTGTCAGATTAAATTAATTAAATAAAATTAAATTAAATTCACATCAATTTGAGATGACAGATATATCTGGTTTTATTATGTTCTACCTCAAGTCACAGTTTACTTATATCTGGATATCTACGGCTTGGTTTATTATGTTCTACCTCAAGTCACAATTTACTAATATCTGGATATCACAGTTTACTTATTTATGGATATCTAAGACTGGGTTTATTATGTTCTACCTCAAGTCACAGTTTACTTATATCTGGATATATACAGCTGGGTTTATAATGTTCTACCTCAAGTCACAGTTTACTTATATCTGGATATCTACGACTGGGTTTATAACGTTCTACCTCAAGTCACAGTTTATTTAATATATCAGGATATCTATGACTGGGTTTATTATGTTCTACCTCAAGTTAGTTTTACTTATACATAATTAATTGTCGATATCCTGATTACACCACAGTCTACAAAGATATACTTGACATATTATTTAGATTATCAATACTTATAACTAACTTGTAACTTAACTGCAGCTAACATCATCTAAAGGTACAGTAAGCTGACAGATATGGATAGGGCTTGGTTTATACATTATGTTGTACATGTAGTAATAGATAACTTATACTTGGATATACTGTCTTTAACTTTGTCAATTTTAGCTGTATAGCATGCTTTAAGAAAAGTCTTAAATATAGTGCCAAGTGTATGTAGATATATCAAGAAGTCTCAAGAATTAACTATCATTAAAAAGAAATGCTGATATTAGAAATACTGAAGTAGTGTCAAGAATGCTTTTGGTGTAACCCTTCACTTCCATGCATGGTCCACAATGGTCATGAAAAAGAATCTGTACACATGATGTTACACATTACAGCCTTAAAGGGAAAGTTCTATCATCGATCTATCGGCAGCATCTGCCATATTGGATTCTTGGCATTACGTGAAATGAAAACAAGCTATATTTAACCCAATTTTACACTTTCTAAAAAACAAAACATACATAATGATAGAAAATTCACACAGTAACTGATAACACATAATACAACTAATAAATAATATGCTGTTAGACCGTAGCGAAATTTTCCCCACTTGCAGCACCGATGAATGGTTTAATTCAGTTTTCCTCGTTTTTATTTCAACAAGTGTGCGGTTGCCTTTATCAATTTGTGAAATATAAAGTCATCAAAATATTACTTTCATTAGTATCTTTAAATTTGACTGAGTTTTAATCATGTATTAATAACATATATGTGTAAACAGGAATATCCTCTCGAATTTCGTTTCCACAAAAAATACCCCGATAGAACTCTCCTTTTAAGTATTCAAGAAGAAGAACTCTAACATACCGGTAGGTTTTCTGTGATGGCAACTGTAAACCCATGTTAACTAAAATGTCACATCAAAAAGTCCTCCAATGTAACCCCTGGGTTTGTTATTCCCTTTGAGAAGTATATCCCCCTACTTGGACCCATGTTAACTGATTCCTGTAAATAGACTTTCCGGAATGGTTTGGCATTTATTGATACACCAGCTGAACTGTCAGTATTTGCTCCATCTACTATAACAAGAAAGGCAGGTACAGTCACTACAACCAGCTGAACTGTCAGTATTTGCTCCATCTACTATAACAAGAAAGGCAGGTACAGTCACTACAACCAGCTGAACTGTCAGTAATTGCTCCATCTACTATAACAAGAAAGGCAGGTACAGTCACTACAACCAGCTGAACTGTCAGTTTTGCTCCATCTACTATAACAAGAAAGGCAGGTACAGTCACTACAACCAGCTGAACTGTCAGTAATTGCTCCATCTACTATAACAAGAAAGGCAGGTACAGTCACTACAACCAGCTGAACTGTCAGTTTTGCTCCATCTACTATAACAAGAAAGGCAGGTACAGTCACTACAACCAGCTGAACTGTCAGTATTTGCTCCATCTACTATAACAAGAAAGGCAGGTACAGTTACTACAACCAGCTGAACTGTCAGTTTTGCTCCATCTACTATAACAAGAAAGGCAGGTACAGTCACTACAACCAGCTGAACTGTCAGTATTTGCTCCATCTACTATAACAAGAAAGGCAGGTACAGTTACTACAACCAGCTGAACTGTCAGTATTTGCTCCATCTACTATAACAAGAAAGGCAGGTACAGTCACTACAACCAGCTGAACTGTCAGTTTTGCTCCATCTACTATAACAAGAAAGGCAGGTACAGTCACTACAACCAGCTGAACTGTCAGTAATTGCTCCATCTACTATAACAAGAAAGGCAGGTACAGTCACTACAACCAGCTGAACTGTCAGTTTTGCTCCATCTACTATAACAAGAAAGGCAGGTACAGTCACTACAACCAGCTGAACTGTCAGTATTTGCTCCATCTACTATAACAAGAAAGGCAGGTACAGTTACTACAACCAGCTGAACTGTCAGTTTTGCTCCATCTACTATAACAAGAAAGGCAGGTACAGTCACTACAACCAGCTGAACTGTCAGTATTTGCTCCATCTACTATAACAAGAAAGGCAGGTACAGTTACTACAACCAGCTGAACTGTCAGTTTTGCTCCATCTACTATAACAAGAAAGGCAGGTACAGTCACTACAACCAGCTAAACTGTCAGTATTTGCTCCATCTACTATAACAAGAAAGGCAGGTACAGTCACTACAACCAGCTGAACTGTCAGTATTTGCTCCATCTACTATAACAAGAAAGGCAGGTACAGTCACTACAACCAGCTGAACTGTCAGTATTTCCTCCATCTACTATAACAAGAAAGGCAGGTACAGTCACTACAACCAGCTGAACTGTCAGTATTTGCTCCATCTACTATAACAAGAAAGGCAGGTACAGTCACTACAACCAGCTGAACTGTCAGTTTTGCTCCATCTACTATAACAAGAAAGGCAGGTACAGTCACTACAACCAGCTGAACTGTCAGTATTTCCTCCATCTACTATAACAAGAAAGGCAGGTACGGTCACTACAACCAGCAGTGTATACTGTCACTGGTTCTTATAGATTTCCTCCTCTGTTGACTTTGAAAACTAACTGAGGTGACAAGCTGGCTTATGAATGGGTTAGTTTGCCATGTGTTACATTTCACCCTAAAAACACTACCACTCGACATTCGGCTGTACCTTGCAGTTTCATAAACTTTCTAATCTTTACCTCAAATTACTAATTTTATTTTAATGTTTGAATCTCATTGCTGATAAGATTGAATTCCAAATTAAAGTCATTTTTTAAAATGATACATTATATTAGCAAGTTTATTGTACATAGTAATCATAATAAAACCATCAATAGGAAATTAATTTGTTTCTGTTTAGTCAGCATATCTAATATTTCAGTTCTCTATTTCAATATTAATATGTTACAACTGAATAACAAAAGAAACCTTTTTATGGCAAGCCATTAAATACTTAATGATAATAAGTCACGATGAATGCAGTTTAATTAACAAGTTTACTCATAGAAGCATCAAATTAAGATGCATGTTATGAGTCATTTCAATTTTTATTTTAATCATATGTGAAATTTTGAAATTATCAACAAATAACGAATGTAAATAGCGATAATAACTACTTATAAATACTACTTATATCTACTTGTACACAATGTGATATGTATACTGATTACTATTCACAACTTTATGACTCTTCCTAGAGGATAAATATAAAACAATAATTTCACCAATTATTTCAAATTTGTTCAAAATCACATTTCATCCTCAATTATTTCAATTTTTTCCAAAACCCTTTTTCAAAAGTTTAAACGATTACAAAATTTTCTTTAGAAATCTTAGATTAAAGCAACAAAAGATTTGCCAATCTCAATAATTTCAAATATATAAGCAATAACAATATGAGGTCTTTGAAGTGGCCTACAAAAGAACAGAAAGATTTTCTGGATAACAACTTCTTTAATGTGAAACTACACAATGTTTCGGAGTATATACTCATTCCTAGCTGCAGGTTTCCATAGGCTGTCTCCTATCTTCTCAAATGTTGAATAAACTTTTGTTTGTCAAATGTCAGTCATAAAATTCTATTTCCTCTACCGTCAGTGTTGTAACATGAACCAGATTCATTAATAGAACAGAATATCTTGACCGATAGTATACTTCTTTAACCCTCTTTATATATTGAATGGATGTTAAACAGTTTGTGAACATCTTACTCTACAATCTAGTTGATCCATTCTACATAACATATATGTTCTAAAATAGACAACCTTCATCACCTAAGTCATTAAAGTTTCTTCACTAATTGGAGGATTTTATGTGCTCTTCAGGTCTTGACTTAACGACTCAGTCGGTATCACATTTCCATCTTTTAATTTCATAAATAGTTTTATGATAAATCAGCAAATAATGAACAAAACTGAAATCTCATTCATGAAATGTCATTGTCATTGTCTTAACTATTTGAGAATGCAATTTTAACAGAGCTGCTACATTGTGAAAATGAATATCTCAAGCAAGTTTCATGTTTGAAAAAACTGTCAACACGTTTAAAGTAAAAGTTTGAATAATGGAAATATCTCTTTACATCACTTTGAAAACTAAGTTTGACAAAAACAATCTTTATAATTAATTCAAGTTTTAATGAATTCAATTTCCACAGAAAACATTCATGAATTCTAAATCACATTGTAGGATTTGTTTTCAGCAATCAACGTATGAAAAATAAATATTGGCATACATTTTGAAATGAGAATGATAATAAGAACTTGTTATTTTATCAAAATATGTTATCTGTCATTTTTACTTATATTTTCTATTTAAGATCAACCAAATCAATTTATCACTGATAATGGACAATCACCTATTACATATTAGACATTATATTAAATCAACACGAACAACAATGATAATAAAACTAATTTGATATATGACTAATTCAAAATATTTACAGCAAACACTGACATATGTCACCTTAAAAAACATTTGTTCAGTATATACAGTACTTATAGATTTTGAAATTACTTCAGAGCAATATTTTTTTTCTAAATTTCTAAGTTAACAAAGATTTTTATCTCTATGAAAAAACAATCAACATTTAGATTTAGGAAATATTTTTCCATATCTTTGAATTTTTTCTTACAGCAACACTTCATATTTATTAAAAAAATTTCAATTGCAGAAATTGTTGTCAGCAGCGGAGGCAAGGTTTAATGTATATATTATTTTTTTAAAAACTTAAACAATATTGAAGTATCATCTATGACACTTTGAAAAAAACTTCCCACAGCAAATAAACCAATTATTCAAACATTGTACTTTACTCACGTTTTATCTGAAGATCTTTTATACTTTGCTCTAACCAAAAGCAGTTCGTTCTGATATTTTATCAACACAAGACCTCTAAAAGAAAACAGAATTTAAATATGTAGACATTTTACTCTTATAAGCATGTATCATCTGTCACACGTATGAACTCTGGTACAAGTATTCAAGTTTTATCAGATGATTTTTTTTTGCTTACTGACTTTTTTTATTATAAAATAAATAGAAACATAAAAAAGAGCACAAATTCAAATGTGTAGATAAACGTATTTTGCTCTTATCAACAAGTATCATCTATGTCCCGCGTATGAACTCTGATTTCATCAGCTCGAGGCTTTGATAATTCAGCCCATGGCGACTCAGTGATTAAGGATACTTGTAGAGAGATTGATTGATAGAGGCCGATGGAGGGTCGACAACAACTAGGATGTTAGAACATCTCCTTGGGGCCCTCCAGCCACAACTGTACGTGAGAACCTTGTGATTACAGATTGAAGACACACTTTTCACTGACCACTTAGGGTTTGATTGAGGGGAAATGAATAAGCCTTAAATAGGGTTTTGTTTGACCATCCCTTGTGTAGAGAAAAGGACAAAATTGTAGCATGTTGACCAGTAGGGCTGGACATTGTAAATTATCTACCTGTAATGAAGAGTTTTGTTAGTTTAATGTTAGCTTGACTTTTAGATGTCTCAGGGTTCAGGGTTGGATACAGCTTTTTGGGGAAGAGGGGTTACACATTTCCAGGAAATGCTCTCAACTGGGAATAGGTTGTGGGGTGGGCGGTTAGAGACAATTGTTGCATGAGCGGCAGGCTGGAAGGGGATGACACGTACACCACTAAGTCTATATCATGAAGGTATCGTATTTGTTGTATTGTGTGCACCCTATCTCTTAGAGGTGGAGTGGAAAGCAGGGGTGGACAATTGTCGTGATTAAATCTTCAATATGGGTCAATTTCTGAAATTTAAAATTGGGGGGGGGGGGGGAGTGTACTCACCAGTGGGATTAACAGACTCAATCCAGGCATTTGGCCATTTAGTACAGGATCATTAATACTTTGGTTATAGTATGAGTAGAGTATACTTTGTTGCACGGAATGTGATTGGATAGATAGATAGATAGATAGATAGATAGATAGATAGATAGATAGATAGATAGACAGATCACCAATTTGAAGATAAACTGTACCCATTGTTGCTGAACTGTATTTGAGAGCGGTTGATTGATGGAGAAATTCTTACTTGTTGATGGTTTTAGTTTTTATTGTTATAACCTGTCGAACTGTATTGCTAATATTCGCTAAATATATGCATATAAATAAACAAACCCCTTTTCCTTGTGTGTTGATATGATCTTTTCTTTATCAAATGAAAATAAACAAAGTGATTGAGGAACTCATTTTTGCTTCAAAATCCTATTCACATGTATTGACTAAATGTAAGCCTGAAATATTTTCATTTGAATACAAATTAAACAATTAGCACAAAAGATTGGGACAATAAAGTGTAAGGTAAATCATGAATTTTCATGTCATCTTAAAATATGTATGAGCCCTGGTATATCATCTTACGGTATTTAAGTTTGAATTTTTTATGAACATCAATGAACATATGAAAACCATTCAAATTTAAACTCTCTAACAACTTGCTCTAAACTGTTAAACAGCGACTTGCCCGAACCATCAAAATCAAACATTCAAACGACTTGCCCGAACCATCAAAGTCTAACACTCTAGCAACTTTCCCCGAACCATTGAAATCAAACACTACAGTGACTTGCCCGAAACATCAAAGTCTAACACTCTAGCAACTTGTCTCGAACCATCAAAGTCAAACACTCCAGCGTCTTATTGCCCTGAACCATCAACGTCAAACACTGTTGACTTGCCCCGAACCATCGAAGTCAAACACTCCAGCGACTTGCCCCAAACCATCAAAGTCAAACACTCTAGCGACTTACCCTGAACCATCAAAGTCAAACACTCCAGCGACTTGCCCCGAACCATCAAAGTCAAACACTCTAGCGACTTACCCTGAACCATCAAAGTCAAACACTCCAGCGACTTGCCAGAACCATCAAAGTAAAAAAACTCAAGCAACTTGCCCAGAACCATCAAAGTCAAACACTCCAGCGACTTGCCCCAAACCATCAAAGTCAAACACTCCAGCAACTTGCCCCAAACCATCAAAGTCAAACACTCCAGCGACTTGCCCCAAACCATCAAAGTCAAACACTCTAGGGACTTGCCCCGGACCATCAAAGTCTAACACTCTAGGGACTTGCCCCAAACCATCAAAGTCAAACACTCCAGCAACTTGCCCCAAACCATCAAAGTCAAACACTCCAGCGACTTGCCCCAAACCATCAAATTCTAACACTCCAGCGACTTGCCCCGGACCATCAAAGTCTAACACTCTAGGGACTTGCCCAAACCATCAAAGTCAAACACTCAAGCGACTTGCCAGAACCATCAAAATAAAAAAACTCAAGCGACTTGCCCAGAACCATCAAAGTCAAACATTCCAGCGACTTGCCCCGAACCATCAAAGTCAAACACTCTAGCGACTTACCCTGAACCATCAAAGTCAAACACTCCAGCGACTTGCCAGAACCATCAAAGTAAAAAAACTCAAGCAACTTGCCCAGAACCATCAAAGTCAAACACTCCAGCGACTCACCCCAAACCATCAAAGTCAAACACTCCAGCGACTTGCCCCAAACCATCAAAGTCAAACACTCCAGCAACTTGCCCCAAACCATTGAAGTCAAACACTCCAGCGACTTGCCCCAAACCATCAAAGTCAAACACTCTAGGGACTTGCCCCGGACCATCAAAGTCTAACACTCTAGGGACTTGCCCCAAACCATCAAAGTCAAACACTCCAGCGACTTGCCCCGAACCATCAAAGTCAAACACTCCAGCGACTTACCCTGAACCATCAAAGTCAAACACTCCAGCAACTTGCCCAAACCATCAAAGTCAAACACTCTAGGGACTTGCCCCGAACCATCAAAGTCAAACACTCTAGGGACTATGCTATCCTGACACGATGTACAGACTTGCTATTCATCCCTTATACTCTATCTGTTTCTGTATGCATGACTTCCATTACTTATCAAGATCTGCTATTGCTGAGTGCAATGGAAACTATATGGCCTCTGATTACCAGTTATCCAACGGTGCATGCATATTCATTTCATTATCAACCACATATTGATAGATTTTGTACAATCAGTCATCAATTATTGCCCTTGAAATAATCCTCACAAATAATACATTCATGGCAGCAATTATGCAAAGAAAATCTACAAACATCAGAATTTTCTTTTTCTTTTGGACTAATTTGGAATAAAAGCAGAATGATAGAATTTTGTTGGCATGACATTTTATTACACATTACATTTTGCAACAAAACATTTACAAATGTAAGTAAATAAATTTTGGCAATTCCTATTACAACAGCATGAGAGTTACCACAATTCAATAAAACTTTGAATTTAAGCTTGTAAACATTTCCCAAATTATTTTATTTTATATATTTTTTTTGACGAAAATAATCACCATGTTTTCTGATAATACTTCCTTCTCATGCATGATCTTTTATGACCTGGTATTGTCTTACAAGATTGAAATTACTTTTGGAATTGGAAAAGTCCAATTGACATTTCAGAAGATTTCTTCACTCTTTTTAAGCATTTAAGAAGAACCGTCATATTCACCAGGGAAATGTCTCTATTCTTTTTCTTTCATGTACAAATTTGTGTCACCCTTCTTCTGAGTGCGTACCCTCAGTGAGATCATTAGTATATAAAATTGCAAAAACTTTTATTATATGGCGCGTTGTCTGACTTTATTACCAAAACCATTATTCTCTGAAGACGAGCATGCAATTTTGAATATTGACTTTCACATTGTGAGCAATTCGGAAGAAACAATAATACTGGTAATTGCATGCAAAACCATTTCTTAAAATGAGAGTTAATTACCTCCTTGTTTGGTAATTATCTATAACCTCGTTCAAAATAACTAGAGGATACCATAACACTGCAAGACTGAATTTTCTAGACATATGATTGTTACAAACAAACTCTATATATACTGCAACTGTTTTGGAAATGCATCTAAACTATCTAATTTCTGGCAGTAAACACTGTCTTAGGTGCTTTCAAATAACCTTCTGTACAATTTGTTGCCTATAAAGAGAAAACATGTATGGATCATGACATTGACACCTAATGACCCTGTCCTACAGAAAATCACTTCAAGAAGAGCAGACAAGGGAGATAACTCTCAATACAGTACCACTTGGCTCCTGCATAATGAAATGGTTCTGTAGGGACACATCAACTATTCAATCTCAGCTCAGGAGTAAAAAACAATTTTAAAAAAGGCCATAAAGACAAACCTTGTAGGTAATTTAAATGCTTTATGCACACAATTAAAAAAAAACCAACTTCATCTCTATTGTGAATAAAAGTGCACAATGAAAGAATGAATGAATGTAAGAACAGAAGAAAGAAAGAAAGAAAGAAAGAAAATGAAAAACTAATTTGACTTTATTTGTGTTCATGTATCACCAAACCTATTTCTTACTGTTTCCATGTTCAGTCTATTGCAAGAACATCATCTTGAACCTTCATGCTAAGTTCAAAGTTCAAAATTTCATAAGAAGAGGAAGATTTTCTGGATAACAACTCCTTAAATGATAAAATACACATAAGAAGTTGTTTAACCAGCAAATCTTTCACTTCTTATGTATACCACTTCTAAATTCCCTTCAAAATGACAAACTATACTGTACTTGTTTTGATTTCAAGTTGTGGAAAGTGGAAAATGATTTATTGTTATTCATATATTTTTATCTGAAAATCAACTCATTAACAACAAAAATGCCTGTTGGCAGTGAAGCCACACATGACCTATTGATGTTTACTGCAGGTGGGGAATGCTTACAGAGGGTTAGACTGACGGTAAGATACCCTATACAATCTACAGCATGCCATCAGATTCATGTCTATCTGACTTACACAGCTAGAAGGAACCTTGATTTACAAGACAAAGCAAACTTTTACTATTACTTAGGTTAACCTTAACTCCCATTCTTTAACATTGCACTAAGGTTACCTTAGTGACTAAGTACGATCACCTTAGTGCTTTGTGAAAGGGGCACCTGAGACATAGAGCAGAGAATCTAGACTTATATTGTCTTGTTAGGTTTCAGAGCAGAGAATCTTGACTTATATTGTCTTATGGTGCATTGTTATGTTTGGATAACACTATCTTCAATAGTTACCCATTTAAAAAAATACTTTTTCGGGCCGAGTCCCTTGCAGGATTCGCCCTCAGAGTAAGGCAACTATATTACTTATATTGTCTTGTGAGGTTGTAGAGACTTCTGTATAGAGCTGTGGGCAGGTTTGTTTTATAAACTTATTCGAGTAAAATGGCAGCGAGTATATAATTTCTCAATCCATTATCCAGGTGAGGTGAGGTGAGTTGGGGTTTAACGCTGCTTTCAAGAGTATTTCACTTATATCGCCACTGCTAGTATTATGGCAGGGAGAAAGCCTGCAATGCCATGTGGCTATGCACTGCAGTGAAACCTGCGAGCAGCTGCTGGAACTAGCGAACCATGGGTGGTACTGCGCTGAAATTCAGTGTAGCATTGCACCCAAACCTTACTGCGTGTAGAACAGTTCTCTACTGCAGACAAAGTTGCCGTGCCCCTGGCGGGATTCCAACCCCGGACCTCTTAATCCGAAGCCGAACGCGCTAACCACTGCGCTATCCCGCCCCCTCACATTATCCAGTACAATGACAATATCATATCTCATTACAGTATAATGACAGAACGTTATCTCATTCCAGTAAAATAATAGTCTTTCTTTATCAGAATCATCTATTACATCATCTCACCCTGGGAGTGGCCTTAGCATAAGCGTTGTTAGCTTGTTGACCAATGACATCCATGATATGTACACTATTGTGAAATAAGTAAGTTTAAAAGACATCATCATATCGTTACAAGGACATCATATGATAGGCAGTGTCATTCCACCAAGTAGAATAACATGTTATTTCACTCAGTGTATATGGATTGTATAGTGTACATGAAATTTCACCATTGTTTCTTTTTACTTTTTCACCTTTGACCTGTCTATCTCAGAATACTCTGGGATAGGCTATCTTTTAAGTGCTTTAAATAATTAATGTCTCAGAACCTATTTTAAAAATTAATTATGTATTTTGCACCTATTTTTCAACATAAGTTAAGAGAAATATCAGTATCGAAAGTTCACACACATTTCACAAGGCAGAGCTGCATTTTCTATCTAAGCCACTTAATATAAGAATTCATGTACAGTGAAGAGAAACACCTCTTTATATGAGGCCTAAAACCGTTTAAAGTGGAAGCTAGGCTGCTGTGGGTGAGTACAGTGGAAGATTATAATGGATGTGACTAATAGCTGCAGTAATGTGTTTCAATAGGACAACATTAACGGCAGTGAAAGCTTGGATAATGGCCTGAGCGATGCATAATTGAAGTGTGCCCTTTAACAAGAACTGAAACACCAAATGAAGGTCGGCACATTTAAAAAACAACACATGTACATAAAAGGAGAATTATGCAAGAGTAACTGGGAATTCTAGATTTTCTTCCACAAATTACCAGCCCCTAATGCATTCTCCATCTCAATTCATATATGATGTCACAATTAATTGTGTTCATGTATATATATATATATTTCATACTCTATGAAACTCCTACAATGACTGAAAAAAATCATTGGATTTGATATGAGACAGAAAAATTCTAATTTATCATGTTGCTGTCTTTCACATGACAATTAAATTTTATCACCATGACAACTAAAAGTTGTTCTGCCAAGGAGATCATATTCTAATGACAGTATAGATATGGAACGGTAGGAGAACACATCACAGGAATATAAGTTTAGGTAAATTAAATCCATCGATTCTGGAATAAAATTACATGTTACAAAACCAAACTGAACAAGAGAAGTACAAATCATGTTTTTCAGTAATTCAATAGTGCTGATTCAAACTTCTTTCCAAAAAACTCAACAATAAGATAATCCTCAAGTGAAATGATAGAATAATTCAAAACACATCAAAATCTTTTTGGTTAATATATAATTGTTGAGGAAAAAACAAGTGTTTTTAAAAAAAAAAAATTCAAGTAAAATGTTTTCAGAAATATAATGAAGTTAAAATAACATTTTGATTGCTTGATCCCCAAAAAAACTTCATCAGGTATTGTATTCGTTATTCATTAGCTCTGAAGTAATAATAAGGCATTGATGAGTCACCAAATTTACAATTTATATTCCTCTGCATTCTAATGAAGTTGCAGGTATGATTTAAAGGTATGACCTCAATTGTTTTGTCTCTATTATTTATCCATCTATGTATTGTACAAGTTCCCTCCAGGGACCGGTTTCACAAGAACACAAAAGCTTGATATATTATACTCCCATAACCAAAAACCTCCAAGGACAGATGCTGGATGATGGCCCATGTCATATGCCTATATGGCTTTATATAAATTACAGAGTATGGAGATTTGTTCTTAACGAAAGTACAAGAGGGGTATTTATATAGTAAAAACAAAATTAGAAATGATATTCTTTTATATGTATGCTAATTCCTGTAATATGACATATTCCATTTGAAAAATATTGCTTAAAATGAATGAACATAAATACATACACAAGGGCATTTAAACAAATTTCTTTCCACATAAATATTCTGGTTGTGTAGCGGAGAGGCAGGGCGGGAGATAAGGAATATTAACAGATAATGTGAGTAATGGCTCTGTAAATTATCAAATGAAAAACATGGCAAGATCAACGACAGAATTAGATCAGCATCACAGCTCATCCCCACTAAATATCTCAATTATTGTCCCTAATCCCTACTAAAATATTGAAATCTCTTCAGAATGAGCCTGCACCAGGACAAGCACCTGTATCTGTCCAGCTCTATCTCTTCTATCGATCCCGCTCGTTGAGCAGACATGACCCCTCTTGACCAGCCCTCTCAATCACTCAGTCATCTTATGCTCGTCACGATGAATAGCGATAATGTCCATCAGATTGTGGCAATTTACCTCCATAACAGTCCAAATATGTGTCTTGATCACTCAGCTAGACAAATTTCAGAATATAAATCTCCATCAGTAGACAAAGTCGGGGTATCTACATACAAAATCATGGTTCGAGTAAAATTATATTGGTCATGGAGGTATTTCCGTTGTTCAGAAACACAGTTTCAGATGAATGGCATCCTGCTCCGTCTGTTTTTGTTATAATTGGTGTCTGCGACAAAGAAAACACAGACCCATTATGGTTGGGAAGTTGTTAAAAGTTTGCTGAGAGGCGTAGTTTTGAGAGTAAATCCCTGCCATTAGGGACTCATTGATGAATATGGAAGACATAGCTTTCGACGATGACATATAAATGTGATCCTTCCTTTGATAAATCCCTCTTAAAACCTCTAAACCAATTAGGACTTAGTAGCATACTTCATATATTCATCCATAAATGTGTTTGTCTACGGATGACTTGAAAGAGGACATAGTTTCATAACTGACATATTGCTTCAAGAATGACGTGGGTTTTAACGATACAACTTTATCAAAATGATTGGTCTCTACAACTTCCCCTAGATGTATAAAGAGTAGCTGAATCATAGTCATATCCTCGACTGTTTCATTCATATCAGGTATGAGTTTGTTTTAATGTACTAGTAAGCATGGCTGTGACAAATTGCAGGAGCGGATACAGGAGTGGGGGGGGGGGGAGGGGGGGGGGGGGGGTTTGCCTGGTTATCTGGATCTTCTGAGAGGCAATTTTAAAGGAATCACAACCGTTTAATATAAAGAATAATCCAGGATTAAGATATCCAAGACACATAGGTTAAGGAATATAGGTGGATTCAGGAATTTCCAAAGGGGGGTTTCTCCCCAGGGACTCATCCACTAGAGGGAATCGAAACCCCCTCTGGATTCGCCGTAGTTTAACATTTAGCCTCTGACATGAATTTTTTGGTAAAATTTCAAAATTTGAAAAATAAATTAAAGGAAAGGGAGCCTCTGAGGTGTGTTAATTTTCCTTAAACTGAGCTTTTGAGTCATGTTGCATACTTTTCTGGGCACTTAAACAATTACGAGGTCTGGATGACCGACTAGATCCGGTCCTGAATGATTGATACAGTATCATGATCACTCTGCAGTGCTGTGCTTAGGTTAGAGAAACCTGTACTCTATCAGATTCTTCGTCTTTAAGAAATCCTCCTACAAATTCAGTTCTGACACTTCAGCTTGTCCTTGTCAAACTCTGGACAAGGGAAACAGGATTACTGGATGACATATTGGTTGTACAAATGACGTTCATCAAAATTATATATCTTTCGAAGAATCTATCTGGAACCAGCGAAGGATTATGTAGAACAATTTGTATTCCTCCTATTATTGACTTGTCAATTAAGACATTGTTCAAGAAGAGAAAAAGTTGGATTCCAAAAACCATCTTCAGCTCTACTGTTTGATGAAGGAGTATGAGCTACAAAGTTTGAAAATTCTTTTCTTTTCAAGGAAATCTATCTGGAACCAACGAGGGATTAGTTACGACACATTATATTCGACTGTCAAGGCATGATTCAAGTAGAGAACAAGGTTTTAGTCCAAAACATTTTGAACAATATACTGTTTGATGAAGGAGTAGGAATCTCTCACTCCAACTTAGAAAATATCCTCCTTGACTTGTCGGGGGAATAAGAGAATATATGACACTGAAACTTTTCAAAAGTAAAACTTTCAAAATGCAAAGCTATGAAGAAATATTACATATTGCAGAAAATCATCTTGAGATGCCTATATCGAGTTACACATTTTATCCTATAAACTTATATGAGTGGATCGAAAATATTTTCACTGTAACCATGAGATTTTTCAATGGTTCAAGTTTGTTAAGTACTGTAAACTCAATGGAAACTTGTATATTTCAACTGAAATTAAATGCCACATTTGGAGTCAATTCGCAAGAATATCAAAGTCCCTGTAATCCTGAGATAGGAGACAGTCAGGGTTATGACAGATGACCATATATTTTTCTTCTGAATGTATCAAAATTGAAACCTTTTTAGGCATTCTTGATAAAACTATATATACTAAACGTTTTAACCCTCAATAAAGCATAAAACAAAAACTTTGATAAAAAAGACACATTTTAGAATGTGAATTGTGACCTTATCTATTTCAGAATATATTCAAATTTAAACCTTCTTCAAAGTATGTGAAAGCTTGGCTAATGAGTAAATATAGTTTTTAAAATGTTGAGAAAGGTAAACTTTCAATGTTTTTGTCCAAAATGAAACATCTTCAGTTAAAGTTCTTCCATCTTTTACAAGAACTTCTTTTAAATGCTCAAACAAGGTTGCAGTCAACTCAGAATCCTTTGCAAAAGTACTTTGAAGATCAAATTAGGTATGTCTTGGCAAATAGAATTTCTCTATGAAAGACATATACGAAGTAATAAAAGATGTTTAATTGTTTCAGAATAAATTCAAATTGAAACTCTCCAATTCTAGACTTTATTATACCAAAATGTTTCCCGATCTAGCAGTGACTTGCTTTCAGAGAACAAAGATCTTCTTAACAACGGAAATTTGTACAAAAGAGGCATTATCAGAAAGATGATGCCCATATTTGGGGGTTTCTGAATATAAGGAAAATGAACCTGCCAAGTTTTTACCTTAATTGATGACAATATTGGTTGTCTCTCTATCCATATTGAATATTATATGAATCCATATCCAATATTAAATTTGGTTAACTCTTCACCAATGGTACAGCTGAACTTGCATATAACGTTCAGTGAAGGGACTAACCTAGACTAGCATACAGTCCCTGAAAGAAAGATGTTTTTTAATGATAGTTTACTTTTCAATATTTGATAGGCAATAAAAGGGGAAGATCTGAACAATACTTAATCCTAGAGCTGGGGCAACTAGACTGGCCAACATTTCTTAGGCTTATGAAGGCTTGATTTAATTTTTGCTCTAGGGTCTGTATGACAGACTAGGAATTACCCACAATGGCTGTTAGATACAGGTGGCCTTATACAGAGGTCTGTCCAAACTGAGTGCAGTCATATTCACAGAGAACTGAATGATAATGACGACTTATATAGCTCTATAAAGCCATAAGGCATATGCTATAAGCACAGCAATAGTAAGACTGAAAGAAGTGTGTCTTTAGTCTGGATTTGAGAGAATCGAGTGTTGGGGATTGCTTAATCTGGTTTGGGAGAGAGTTCCATAAGACAGCAGCAGAATGTTCCATACGATTTAAGCTTGGTTTTAGGCACAGTAAGAATTTGTTGATCTTGTGAGCATAGTTTTCTGGTTGTCCTCCAGATAAGATGGGGCTAGCTGGTTTAGGCACTTGTAAGTTATTGATAATATCATTAAGTCAATTCTAGCGGATATAGGCAACCAATGCTAGGATTTCAGGACTGGAGTGATAGGCTGATGTTTAGATGTGAGAGAGTTGATTCTTCAACCTTTATAATGAGTTCTTTGTTATCGTTTTAGTTGATCTTGAGTTATCCCGAACAGATAGTCGGAACGTGAGAAGATTAAACAACTGACCAATGTGCTTGCACATTCAGTGACAAAAATAATGGTACCATATTTTAATGTAACACTATCAATATATTCAAACATTGGTATATATTCTTCTATATCTTTTCTCTATTTCCAAGAATTTTCATCAAAATATTCGTCAACAACTCTGCTTTCCATTTATTTTGTTCTTAAACTTTATATTTTGAAAAAATGCCAGATATATTCCTCAAAATCCAAATAGAAATCAGTAACATTCTACAGTATGTCTACATTTAAGTCTGTAACCATATATCAAGATTACAGAGAAACTGCTTAACCAACATTGCATCCCAAAGCCATGTTCCTTTAAGAAGTATAAGAAGATCAAAGGTACAGGCAGTCTTAGACGGAAATCTTCTGTTATTAGAGACAAGAAAGTACTTCTTCCTGTTGACACTTAGCGTGTCCCTGTGGGGTATTTACCAATGTTAAGCTGGCAACTTCTAATGAGTCTGGAGCCTTTCTGCTATTCATTGTCTGGCTGGTGATAACCCTAATATATTTACTCTAAAAGGATTTGGACTAATGTTCATGTAAAAGACCATTGCTTTGTATTTGCCATTTCTTTGATGTTCTTAAAAAAGAAGTTTTCAGGAATAAATTAATCAAACAGAAGCATATTAAAGTATTTTAACATTCTATGCTCAAAATGAAGTGAGTAAAGTCTGACATTATTCTTTAAACATGACATGAATTAATTCTGTAAGAAAATAATTCCCAAAAATCTTTCAAAAGACATAACTGCAAATTATAATTTCAGAACAAAATAACCAACAGCAGACCTAATATCAAATCTGTTCATTCTTAAACATCCGTTCATCAATTTTTCATTACATACTTGTCATAATTAAAACATATGACACCAAGATATTCACTACCAGTGTTTGATATTATCCTGGATCTAATATGGAGACCTAGGAGTTTTATTCTGTGATTAAAACATTTTGTCAATCAATAAACGTCTCATTTGATAGAAAGCTTTTACAATGCATCCTCCAAATGTGGGTCAGCAAGAGCGTTTTTGTGCCATTCATTAACAAATGAGCACATAATGCTGGAACCCATTAAAAGATCAGATTCCCAATAGGAACATCAGGTCTCCATGCTTCACACCTTCAGAAGACAAAACAAGCATAGTAGTAAACCTTTCTTTGTAGGACAGGCATCATTTAACAAAACAACCAGTGCTAACCCTTTCTTTACAGAACAGCCACCATTTAACAAAACAATCAGTGCTAACCCTTTCTTCACAGAACAGGAACCATTTAACAAAACAACCAGTGTTAACCCTTTCTTCACAGAACAGGAACCATTTAACAAAGCAAGCACATTGCCAATCCTGCTTTACAGAACAGCCATTTAGGCAAGCACATGTCTTTAACACTGCATGTGGACAATAGAGCACTTTCTATACAGTGTTTTTGCAAATGAGTTTTCAATAATTGATAGTGGTAGAGTCCTACACAGACAATCTCAGCCAAATGCCTTCTGATATCTGTATCATCATGATTGAAGTAACAAGTAACCCAGACTTGCCAGGTCATTCATATAACTGATAGCATTATTGTGTTTTATATATTGACTACAATAGGTATCACTTGTAAATATTGTGGAAGCTACTTTTGGGATTTCAAGATCATTAAGTTACAGTTTTGGTTAAAATGGCAATTTAAGACAATAGTTGGTCTAAAAAGGGTTAGCAGTTGATGTTTAAGTGAATCTTGCTAGAGTAGATCCCTCTTCATGCAAGATTCTAGCAGACTGAGATCTAAGGCATCTCTCATTCTATATTTTGACATAAGGACTTGTTTCAGAGAAACAATGATGATGACATCACAGTCAGACCCCATTTATCCACACAATTTGGTTACAGTTGAAAATCGTCAAGATAGCAAGTCGTGTGGTAAAGCGAAACAACATTTGTATATACATATAGAAGATTTTTTATATTTTTATATACATGGTCCGGTTGAACAAGGTCTGACTGTATATATAGTAACTATAAGTAGTTGAGATGAAGAATTTCCAGTTGAAGGCAAGCTATCCATTATTAAATTTACATCTATTTTGTGGAAATGTTGTCAAAACAAGTTAAAACAACAGTAATGGAAAAGTAATAGAGTAGCTCTAAGCATCATGCATAGATTTGTTATAAACTATAAAACTGTTAAGCACTTTTGTCTTGTACTTTGATTGTTATAGTTCAGAGAAATACTGTAGTTTGCTGCAAAACACAATTTAAGCCACTCTAATTTTGAAATGCATGATGGGATAGTCATATACATTAACTGATTTAAAAAGCTGAATGATGGTACATTATCATATTAAGTCAAATTTGCTACTTAGCGTGAACCAAGAATTATTTTGTCCAGAAATTCTGGGATTGACCACTGCCCTTGGACTGTCAGATTAATTGATCACTTCAGAATGATAGAATATTGCGTCACAGAAGTTAATATTGTTAGAGGCTCCAGGAGTAAATGCTAAGACATCTTTGAAAATCTGGGCCCAAGACCGAGAAATGCTTTCTAGGAAGAGGTGATTAACTATTACTGGTAGATTGCACCGCTGGGAGTTTGATTATATATGTGATGTCATAATTGTAGTGTACCTGGTCTTTGAAGGGTATTTGTCATACGTATGGATTTGGGACGTCTTGTGAGTGTGGCTATAATGGCTTGCTTGATTTGAGGGTGATTGCAGAATTGTAGTGTATGTACTTGTCGGTGTGTGTCGGCTTGCGGTAGACGGACATTTTAAGTCCCTGCTCTGTGGCTTGCAAGGAAACATCTAGGAAGGGTAGATGGTGGTCGGTTTCTGTTTCCATGGTGAACTGGACTTTCCTTACATTCCACCTGATGAAGGAATGAGCATATACTCCGAAACATAGTATTTTCACGTTAAAGAAGTTGTTATCCAGAAAATCTCCCTGTTCTCGTGTAGTTTACCTTATGACTTGTGAATCAAATAGGTTAAAATTATTTAGGGAGCCAGGTGTGAAATGTATGTCAGTATAGCCTCGAGTATATATACTTTTAGGACAAATATTGGTACAAGTTTGGGACTTGTATTGTCACTGTTTTTCAGAATGTAAATTTATCACTACCTCAACTGTTAGATATGTCACTTGTTCAGTGTTCTAAGTTGGACATTTTGAATTATCATGTGTACTGTGTATGCTGTATGTATGTAACACCCATGGGAAAGACACCTTTAATATTTGATGAAATACACTCAATATCACATAAATGATTTTAATTGTTATGTTTTCATACCTATGTAACATATGGTGTACCAATAAAAGAAAAATACATGTACAAAATATTTTGTCACATGATTCAATCGGCCAATCAATGAAGTATGTGATAAAGATCATTTTTATGTCGATGTTCATGACCTTAGTTTTCTGATAATCATTTTCCTGTTAGGATACAGAATCTAGAGGATCTACAGATCAACAATTACAAGGTAATGTTATATGCTCTACAAGTAACAAGTCAGAGCAATTTGCTGGATAAATAGGAGGACTGGAAAACAACAAGAAACTTATATCTATATCTATATCTCTATCTCTATCTATCTATTGACAGTCGTTAGTGAGTTAGGCTTCAGGTCAAGAGGTCTGGGGTTCAAATCCAGCCAGGAGCTCAAAAGTTTCTCTGTTGTATAGAACTGTTCTTTGGGTGCAATGCTACACTATATTAGTCATGATACAAGTGAAATACTCTTGAAAGCGGCATCAAACCCCAAATCTCTTCACCTATATTTGTTGAATCAACTACAGTGCCAACAATTCCTGAGTGGCTAATTTACAGGTATCACAACACGTTAACATATATAAGGAATAGTCTTAGACTGGCCACCATTTAAAGACAAGGTATCCGGTTAATTAATGTTTATCTAGATTTACAGGTAAATTTTATGTGTCCATGTTAATAGGACATCTATAGTTTGTTCTGTTTTCTGATAACTGGTGAGGAAAGCTAGAGTTGGGTGGTCCTAGAAGAAAGTAGATAAATGAGATTTATACCCTTTATATCTGGCCTGGTCTCTGACTTGTGTGGTCAGTGTTATATTGGCCAGCCATGATGAGAGGAATATCATGATGTATCACCACACCATTTCTTCACTGACACTTACCATATGTTTCTGTATATTTTTAAAATATAAAAGGTACATGATAATAATTTTAACCTTTTTAACCCTTAACTTGCGGGTCCCTGCAGTTAATCCAGAATAAAAATAGTGAATTTATATATCCCGCAGACCAGGCCAAGAAGCGACTTGTCCCTTTTTCCTTACAGCCGACCATTACTGTTAAGGTACTGGCCAGCGACTCCCGGTCAGTTAGACGATACCAGAAACGATGTCTGGGAAATTTGGCTGGTCACGTGTTGCCAGTTAGTGCCTAAGCCCAAACTCAGTGGTGATCGAGCTAGGGGGTCTGAATATTACGACACGGTTGCTAAAAGGGTAATATAGAATATAGCAACCTCACAATCATTTAAATCTGAGGTATATTGAGGTTTTCAAGCATAAAATAAAACTTTCATAACAAATTTCAAATTAGATAGAAAATATTTCTTGTTTTAACTGAATGCTTCATCTCATTAACATTTGAAATTATGTTGAAAGTGATTATTTATTCTGTTTTTCTATCCAATTATCAGAAATTTTAACCATTTCATGCAATTTCTCTAGGGATATAACTATCTTCAGTTGTGGAGAGTTCTATATTTGCATATTTGGATGAGACTATTACCTCCCTTTGATGACCCTCTCTATACAACCAAATTGGCAGTCCCTTGTTAATCTTCCCTACTGCCTTGTAATTAAGTGCAAAGTTCAAAGCATAATGTTCCCTTTAAATGTGCCTATCAATTACTGTTGCGAGAAGCAAAGAAAACTGAAGTCTTTGAGTGTTTGATTCAAATGAATTGAAGGAAATTGAGGGTAATCTTTGAGTCGTTTCAAAAGTCCTGTAAATCCTTAAAATGAGGGGAAGTCGCATTGATAAAAAACAAGCACTCAAGAACTCTTGAAGTCATCTCAAGTAGGGGAATAGTACTTTTAGAAAGAACAAAGGAGGTTTTTCACTTGAGAGAACATTGATTTCTTCCATAGTAGAGTCTAGCTGGACCAATTTATTTAAATCTTTTTATAAATTCTTAAAACATCCTGTTATCCATTCTCAATGTTTATTTTTGCGAGTGATTCTCCAAATAGAGGAGAAATGCATTCTATGGATTGACAACTTCTTTATGCGTGGGTTCAAAGAGTTGGTGTAGATGTGTTAAAACTGTTATCAAGCAAATGATGCTGGACATGATTTACAATATGAATATATACATAAATGGAGATCAAGTTTATTCAACTGAATAGGTTGATATGTTTTAATAAGTTTACACAGGTCATTAAGTTTATGTACATTGAGATGGGATGTTTTTACAGTACATACATACAGGGAAGGCAGATGGACAGATTCAGTAATGAGTTATAAAACGTCACACTTGTGCAATAAAGAAGTTGTAATTCCTAGAACTTGTTTCTCCTACATCTTACCAACTTCTAGATGCCAGACAAGTACTCAATAACACACACTCAGATCAAGATTGCATTTACTTTGACACAACCAAATTTACTTATGTAAAAACAACTTGCAGAGACGGCACATTTTAATGTGTCACTTGTCTAATGAATGTATGTTTTATGTCCATTGTATTTTGTTTTATGTGAAGATAAGAACTCAATTTGAAACCCTCAAACTCCATTTGCCATTAATGCTATAATGAGCTAAACTGATACAATATGCATGACCTTGGACAATTAAAGGGGCAGTAGCAAGTTTTTTCGCTCAAATAAGTCGATAAAAATGTATTTGAAAAATAATGTCACCAACAGTAAAAGACCCTTCTCTCTTCGTAAAATCAAGTTATAAATGAGTGTACATGGTTCCGTAAAGCCATGGCAATCGTTTTTTGTCATTCGAAATAATAAAACATCGGTATTACCACTACGGATTATTGGTTTGTGTAATAAGATGTTGTACCCTCTAAAGTAAACATAAATGACATAAACTATTATTCTAAAACGGGAAATTTTCAAAAATAAAATTTTCAAAAAACGTGCTACTGCCCCTTTAAGGGGCACTTCCTGACAATAAGTCTTTCAGGATAGCATTGCTCTAATACATAAAACCAGGTACCCAGTTTCCTGCTGGGTGGACAGAGGCTCATTCATAAACAGACAGACAGGTTTTAGTCAATATTTAAGGACCAGTGGTCCAAACTACAGTTGAAGTTGCATCATGACAGCTTGTGATCATGCGACATAGATAATGGTTTTACTTAACATTTTAGAATGGACATGGAACAGTCACTTGCACCAGGTGGCACCACAAGTTTCTCGAATCATGCCTCAGTGTGGAGTGAGAAGCAAACCCTCCAGCTCTCAGAATAGTCATGCTTCTCAACTATTCAACAATTAACCTAGCAAATATGTGTATAACTGATATTTTCTTTAAATCAATAGTTGTATGGCCCCCTTAAAAAAGAAAAATTGAAGGAGAGCAAGTTTTATGGATTTACAACTTTTTTTATTGCAGGAGTGCGACGTTTCAGTGTAGATTCTAACACCGTTATCAAGCAAATCAATCATTGCAATAAAGACATAAAGCTTGTTCTTCTTCATCTAACCAACTTCTTAATGCCATTGAAACAAGTAAAGCTGTTTACATTAAAAGGGACTCTGCTTTGTATATCTCCCATATCAATCATTGATATTACCATGCTGATCAATTTCATCTAACGAGGTCGTTATGGTATTTACTAATATAAGCTTATATAAAATGCATGAAATAAGTCATTTATCAAATAATGTGACTTGTATCGTTTCGTGTTGCACTGCATGAATAATATCTATTTATTTATTCTGTTTCTTTGGTATAATTGATATAAGAAGATTTAACTCCACTTATGAAATATCATATTATTCTCATTAAGATATTTTTTCTCAAATAAAGATTTTACAAAAATATGAAAATGAGTTTTGAAACAAAAAAAATCCATCTGTGTTTGTTTACTAAAAAAAATTAAATACTGTGTTATGATAATGTTTTAGATAAAATATAGACATTAATGATTTATACAAATGACTTAATTATACATTAACAATATGATTTAATATGTTTCAGAGAAATCTAAACAACTAATCTAAACAATTGTATACTAGAAATATTCATCATGACTATAAAAATATAAAGATAACATGTGTCTGTATATTTGTGTTTTTATAAAGGAAAATTGAACTATGTTCCATTGTAAAGAGCAAGCATAAAAACACTGGAAGTAAATATAATAAACCTAAAATAAAAGGCTATATATATATATATATATATATATATATACTCATCAGCTACTGGGAGTACTTTTAAAACTGTTACTTTAATCAATGAAATGAAAATAATGCACAAATAATCACTTCAGTCCTGATTTCTGAAAATAATCAAATTTACACAATATAACAACCCCCGTGAAAGTTTTCTTCCTTTTGTCACTTCATTCTAATCTAAATCTGTAACAAATTTGAAAAAATAACTTAAAAATCTGTTAAAAGTTTGCAGACGGTAAATGTTTATGGGCCAGTATAAAATCCATATTTGGAAATTACACAAAACATTTGATTCAAAATATGAAAACACTGGCTAAATTAAAAGAATTATTTTCAGAAAAGATAATATTAGAATTTGAAATTTTCTAAATTACATTGTAAATTACTCTTCATATTACAACAAATTAATAAATTTGGCTTTACAAACTGTTCAACAAATTCAGAAACCATTCAGTTGGATTTCATTGAGCAATCTTGGCAGGAAAATATTTGTACAAATCAAGTTAGGACTAAAATCGAAATTTGACGCTACCGACAAGTAACCAGAGCCAACCAATAACACCTAGAGTAGCTCCAGGTTTTTAAAAAGAAATCTCAAATGACAACATAGAATTTCACGAACTAAAATCACATTTTTCTTTCCTTCTATTGATCATAAAATCAATCTTTCTCTTTTTTTGAAAGATTTACGTGTTCATTTAGTTATGTCAAAGTCTTGTTAATCAATCACATAGAGAAAAAAATGGAGCAAAAACAGCTGACCTGTCCAAATAAAGTAGAATTCTATTATAGAAAGGCTGAAATCGCTCCAAAGGTCTAGCAATTTGGCAGCGGCTCCACTGTACGTGGTGAGAGAATCTGGGTCAGAGACAAGCTTGACAAGTCAAGGAGCTAAATCAAAGCAAACTGACGTTATTACAGAACATAAGTTATCTTTTTTTGAAAACTTTGTTTCTATCTTATTAATTTGAATCATTAAACAAATAACAAGCTATCGTTTAGAAAAATATTAAATGCAAAAAATAAGTAATTTACTCTAATGTTAACTTTAAAACTTTGAATTTCTTTGAAATGGCTAAAGTTTGAATTAATGTTCCAGTGACATTTGAACGACCTCATTGTCTTTATTTTGTGAACTGCGACTAATGTTTCAACAATAATGAATACCAATATATTTGTTTAGAGAAGTGCCATAAATCATTTTCATCATCAGTCATCAAAGTAAACTTTTTTATGATACAAAAGAGGATGAAATGTTAGGAACATATATTCATGATATGAAATCTGTATAATGTTTACAATCCAACTACAATCTTCAACAGAGATTCTTCTGTTCAGGGAGTGTTCTGGTATGCATGTTTAATGTTCATCAGGGAGTGTTCTGGTGAAGGTGTATTGCAAGCAACGCTAGGGTGCTTATAGCTAAAACACATTCAAAGTGTTCTGATTGTTATAATTCTTAGGTTGGGTTGCTTAAGTGAACTGAATTTGTCATCTGTGTTATTCAAACATGCGTATAAGAAGAAGAAGAAGGAGAATTTATTATTTGGACTTCACCAGATTTGTTCCTCTTCCACAATTCACAGTGTTTATAGCCAAAACATATTCAAAGTGTTCTGTTATACTTCCCTGGACGGGTTCCTCAGGTAAACTGAATTTGTCATTTATGTCATTAGAGCAAGTGTATAAGAAGAAGAAGACTTTATTATTTTGACTTGAACAAATTTGTTCCTCCTCCACAATTCACATGGTGTTTATAGCCATGAATACCAGGGGACATGTTTGCTGTAGTGTACATCATTACCTGTTTGTAACACTGTTGTTTGGGTCAAGAACAGACACCAAGAAATGTACCCCTGGCTTACAATTTACTGTCATGGTGTGTTTGATAAAGATTTGGTGCTATATATGATATATATATAACATGTTCTTTTGCAATTCATCTCCTCATACTATGTTTTCTTTCTTACAGATCCTTTGACTGATACTGTATGTCACAACTTTTAACTCCATCCGACCAACAAGTTCGGAATCAGCCCATTCTTGAGGACCACAATGAATTCTGACGAACCACGGACACCAGGAGCAGAATCAAATTCATGCTGAGATGAAGTGTAGATCATAACTATCTTAACCATATAGTGGCTTCAAGGAAAGATGCTATCAACCAACATAGAATAGATAAGAGACAAAACTTTAGTTGAGGAATCCAACAATCTGCAACACGTCATGTCAGCACGCATATATACAGCATAAGACGGTTCAACTGTGGTTTCCTTGAGCAGACCGATATTTCAGAGGTACACGAGATATCGAGATGGAAGTGGCTACCAACAACCACTCTCCGTATTCCCTGGAGGGCAAAAACTGTACTAACTGTTCCTCTGCCAGTCAAATACCAGATTTATCAGATGCCGTTTTCTTTGCAGCCGAGATCGTCACCATTTTATTCGCCTTCTTCGGATTCGCTGGTAACCTGCTAACTGTGTTCGCCATCGTCACATCGAACCTCAAAGCTAACATCAACAGTATTCTCATCGGCAATCTGAGTTTCGCCCAGGTCATCTACTGCCTGCTGATACTGCCCCTCCAAGCGATGATATTCCACAATCATGATTGGCTGCTCCCCAAACAGTTCTGTGTCCTTCATGCGGCGATTCGGTTCTGGTTGATTGGAGTGAACATGATGCTGTTGAGTGCTATTGCGTTTTACCGTTACCTCCATATCTGTCACCCACAGATTTACCCAAAGTTCACGACGCGCCTGCCCTTCATTGCAGTCGTAATAGTCTGCTGGGCGTTCTCTATATTCTTCTGCATAACACCGATATTTGAAGTATGGGGATCTTTTTCCTTTGAGGAGAAGGTCCTGCAGTGTACATTCACCCATTCTGCACAGAAATCACACAAGATAACAACAATTACGCTTGGGTTTGTAATCCCTTGTATTTTCATTGTGTTCTGCTATGCTAGAATCGGATGTTTGGCTTATACATCCCGGAAACGTGTCACACGATCACAGAGTCAGTACCGTCGCCAGAAAACACAGAAAGATTCTCTCCGCCTCACTGGAATGATGCTGTGTATATTCTGTGGATTCCTCATTGGGACTACCCCTTATTTCGGAGTGAATATCGTTGACCCTAACTTCAAGATTCCTCTGCCCCACATTTGGGCGCCGTTCATGGCCTGGCTTCTCTACTGTCTGAACCCTGTGATATACACGGTGATGGACAGGAACTTCCAGAACGCTTACCGTCACCTCGTGTGCTGTCTCGTGTGCAGGAATGACATGAGTGCTCCGATAAACCAGGAAACATCCTACGCTCAACGCTAGTTGAACAATTTGTTCCATTTTTGGAGGTTTTTGTTTCAGGTTCGTATACATATTTGTATATATATCTCCTGCAAAAGGAACAGTGCTGATTTCATGGAGATGTTTTTGTTGAGATTTAGCAAGTAGTTGAAGAACAAAAGAAGCCCATTATGAAATGTCATAAAGAATTCAGGACATATTTGTGTCCATGACAATATATGTTCAGGACAGTATTATCAAGCATTCTTACAAGAACTGACTTCTAGAGCGTGTAATTCAAGACTGACAAGTAAAATAGATCTACAACTTTCTGGAAGTTAGAGGACAACAGCCTTGTAATTGTATTAGTACTGTGAACATTTCTCTCCAAAACACTCTTTCATGTATTTAATGGATATTTGGCAGGCAATAACTTGTATGTACAGATCTTAAAAGCATTCATCAATTATTGAATGTAAATGTGTGTATAAATTGTACAAATTTGTCCAAATTTATTGAATTAGACAATCAAGAGCTAATATCTCTTGTTGGTGTCACCTGCAGACAGGAAAGTGCATGCAGCCCCAATAAACACTTGTCATCACATGCTATATGTAGTCCATTCGGTGAATATATGCCAACCATGGTTGGTAAGAGATGACGTGAACCAACTGAGATCAGAACAAATACATGTATTAGTAGATCAAAGTGTTCCCTGTTTTGTGATAATGGCTTTACAGCTTTGTAACAGAGGGCTGCGTGTCAAATCTGTCAGATATCGTTGGCAAATTGAAACAAGTGCTTTGTTGTAAATTTCAAGATGTTTTTGTCAATGACAATTATTCTCCATAACTGTCTCTTGGATGTTTTGAAGGTCGAAAAAAGTATAATTTTGTCTGACATCATCACCTTTATCATCAGATAATAGCTGTATTGTTCATTGTCAAAGTGAATTACGCTTGAAAATATCATAGCTAATACCATAATTGAACAACACTGGGGGATTACATGTGAAATCTCCTACAACCATTCAAAAGCAATATAAGGTATGGTTTTCTAGATTTAAGTTGACTTTCAAATAATTCTAACAACATATTTTATGAGAAAATGTAATGTATTGAACAGATTTCCCAACATAGGAAGAAGTCCATTCTGAACATTCTTTTTATCCTTTTTCATTTTTTTTATTTCATATAATGTAGTTTTCCCCCAATTGTTTTAGTGAGAACTGAAAAGCAGGTATTTGGCAAGGCTCTCTGTAATGAAATGTTCATAAATCCTGAACAAAATTTGTATTAAAACTGACCCCAATCTTTCAAAATATTTGTATTTGTACGTTCATTACGGAGAGCCTTCTGCTACGAAAAGGTTTTCTTTATTCAGATTTTAGTGAAATATTTTCCTCAGCTATCACTTTTCATTATGATAATGGGTACATGGACTTGGGATACAAGTAACAGACTTGATTTGCATTATGTTACATTATTTACAATTGCATTACAATGTGTCCAGGGTATTTGATATCCATCGGTGCATCAGAAATTGTAAATAATAGTAGGGCATATATGCACTTTTAAGATTAAGAATAGATTAATATTTGTTATAATTTGTGTTAAATGAAGTGCGGTATTGTAGATTATTAAAGATAGGGGCAAATCAAAGAGTATTTATTCTGTTAATAAGACGTGCACAATTTCTCTAAATTGAAGGAGAATGAGTTCTATGGATACGCATATCTATAAAACTCATTCTCCTTCATCTAAGCAACTTCTAAATGCAACTGAAAGAAGTTCTCCGAGTTGGCGACTCGCAATAATTTGACACTATTAGAATATGCAACAAAGATGATAGTCCACATTCAAAAGTATTTTACTGATTTATATATCATATAATAAGAAGTGCTTCCTCCAAAGTAATTTCATCATGATATGATCCTTTTCATGAACTTCATATTTAATATTTGATAATCAAGGAATCATGTTTCATTCAACTATCTAGATTACAATTTTGATAACTTTTGAAAGTTTGAAAGTTCTAAAGATAAATAATTAAATATATAATGCTGTTTAAAAAGAAATGACATCAAAAGTTTCAAATGTGCAAGCCAATCCTTTAAATTAGGTTCAGGGACGATTATGTGTACTCTCATATAACAAAATCATCCTAAAGAGGAAATATTGCTCATTAATATCAATAACTGCATCCCCTACTGTGACAGCGACAAAATAAATGTTATATGATCCGGGCTACATGGCCACTTTCAAATTAAGCTTACCATCAAGCTGAGGAAATTCTTGCCTTGACGCAATTACTGTATCAGATTGAGTGATCAGCGTGTACATTTCAAAGAATTGTAGATTTCTACCTTGGCTAAATGCATAAAAACATGCAATCACAGAACGGAAATTGGCGCTACTTGTCGATATCAACACTCTGTAACACGGTGTTGGTGAAATTTGCTTTGACTTCTGTCACTGATCTGATTCAAGATGTTGAAATTGATGTCGATCAACTTTTCTTGTCAGCTGTAATTCAGTCAAAAAAATTGCAAATTATTTAGTGATTATTGTAATAAATCACGTATAATGTGTTTCGGTACTAATGTCTTTCAGAAAGTAAAAGACCTTTGGTATTAATTAACAGGGAAATGAAAAAGCATGCATACTTTTTTTATCAACATTTCAGTTTGTATTAGATGTACTTTTAATATGATTATATTGCAGATTGATAAAGAGGATATTTTATCGTAGCTATTGTTTAGTTTATAACTAACAAAATATTAAGATAAATGTGGGAATATAATTTTGTTTTCAAACTTTATTTTTGTACCAGCTTTCTGTTATTTACCAGACAGAATGGTTTTGCAGCTAAAGTTGTTGGTTTTTTTGTGGGTTTTTTTCTTTTTCTTCCTGTATTGACTGATTTTACATTTCCTTCACATCGAAAAAGGAGTACAGGAGGCGAGACATGAATTAAAAACAAAGAAAAAAAGGAAAGAAAAAAATCAAACATTCTTACACACAAACATACCCTTGCAAATTTATATTACAGTGTTTGTACTTTTTACTGTACATTGCCAATTTATTGCATTTGCAGCTAAAGTTTTTAATTAAAAAATCTGAGTTACAAATTCAAACAATTCATTTTCATGCCGTCATAATACATATAAGTAAAGATGACCTGTGATTACTAGCACATATGTAGTGCACAGCAGGGTACGATATTTACAAGTGTCGCCAGAAAAATCAGAATATCAATTTCTCTATTGACTGGTAAAAACGATCCACTAGCTGAAAACAAATACAGAGATCTGAATGTAGATAAATAATAAATTGGTCGCAATTAACGACAGAAACAGATCAAAGAGTGTGGACTACATTACCATGGTGATGAAATCAATGCCATGGAAACGCTTATGGAAATGAATCTAAAAACAATACTTTTGCTAGCTAGTGTAAGGTTCATTTATAATTCAATTGTATCTCAATGTTTATGTTTTCGATGAATATTACACGATTTGACTTTGTCTGGTCATCCTGAATGTGACACGGTAAAGTTTCAAATGCTGCCAATTATTGTGGACCTTTGATAATATTTGTTGTTTAATCAAACGTTGACTTGAAGTAAAAGGGTGTTGTAACACCTAAATGGAAACAAAATACCTTGGACTAACAGTGTGAAGAGTTTTATTGTTACATCTTATTTTAATTACCAAAATAATGTATAAGTTGTATTGTGCTTTTTCTATTATTATATTCAAACCACAGTGACTGAATATTACCCTTGTCTGACCAAACTTGTGTCATCCCGTTTGAAGGTCACCTCTACATACCAGGTACCCAGTGTACTGCTTGTTGATCAGAGGCAAAGTCCCATTTCCCAACTGAATTAAGTCTTGGTATATGACAGGGAATTGAAGCTTTAAACTCTCAAATAAGCCCACAAAATGGGTCACCCATCCAATGATAAACTATGACCAATGTTGCTGAATTCATCTGATAACTGTCAAATGAGCTAAGCAGTACTTTAGTAAACATAAACATCAAGGAATTATAAAGATTTTGGAAAAATGTGTTGATTCTACAAGTTTTTATTAAGATGTTTTCCATTACATGATTGATATGTTTGACACATCCCTCTCTCATTGTTGATTTGTTGTAAATATTTCATGAACATTTTTGAAACAGAATAATATTTTTGAAATGGCAATTGTTTTGAGAGATGTACATACATTGTATACTGTTGTCAATTAAGTGTTGATTTCAGGAGCTAGGCTGCTATATATATATTTGTAGATATAAACTAGCTCTGCTGTACATATGTATATTGTGTCAATATTGTCACCATGAGTTGACAGTGGAACAGAGGCTTTACATATAGTTTGTTAAACAATGTTGATGAGACAATAAAAGAAGTAAATGTTTGTGTCTTACCGAGTTACATTTATTTTATGTAATCTGAATGTGATCAATACGGGACCCCCGAAATTCAACAATTCGTAAAATAAATTCTTTTGGGGAAAGAAATAATACAATCATCCAAAAACAGCTGGATTACAGAAAAAACTTAATTCAAATTTTATTAAAGACATCAACATAATAATAATGATGTCAATTTTGAAAATGCACCCCAAATTGTCTATAGCGTAACAGAAGTGACTTTGAGATCACCTCCAGTGGGAATCGAAACCGGGACCTCCAGGTGACAGTCCTGCGCTCTACCAGTTGAGCTAAAGGGAGTGAGTAAGTGAGTGAGTGAGTGAGTGAGTGAGTGAGTGAGTGAGTGAGTGAGTGAGTGAGTGAGTGAGTGAGTGAGTGAGTGAGTGAGTGAGTGAGTGAGTGAGTGAGTGAGTGAGTGAGTGAGTGAGTGAGTGAGTGAGTTATTGCTTAACGCCGCTTCGGCAGTATTGCAGCCATTAGCGGGGAGCAGAGCTAAAGGGATATCCCACTAGCCAAAGCCAGTAGGAACACTTTCATCTCACCTTGCCACAATAGAATAGAGAAAACTACCATGCATTTTGAAACTGTTGGTGTTTCCCCGAGGCCTTGTAACAAGAAACAGCATTCACGATTACCAAATACGTAGACGTCATCTCTGTATAGTCAAGCCATGGAGTTCCTGCACAGCAACGATTGACAAATCTGACACTAGCGAGTCAGCGCGTCTGATGTCAACAGTTCAATATTGAATCGTTGTTATGGTCGAATTCAAATAACAAAATGTGTTTGAAATTCAGCGGCATAAAATGGAGTTAATTAGTTCAAAATTATACATTCATGGTATGCGTTTGACTTAAAATTAAATTAAAAGCTAAAATAATCATATGAAGCTGAATCTAAGCACAGTATGTTTAACATAAATTAACATATATGACAATGGTTTCACTTCAGGCATCTAACTCATTTGCTGCTAGTATATTGAGTAAAGTGTCGATAGTTTGCAGTCAAGAACAAAACAGTATTTCATATTCAACAGATACAGTAGAATAGTTTTAAGTGCATCAACTAAATAACAATAGTGTTCAACAAAGCATAAACTTTCTTTACCATACGACCAAAAAACTGTGACCAATATAAAGTGTAATCCAGCCATATGTATAAATTATTCTTAACAAGAAATATTTGTTGCTGAATTTTGGTACTTTCTTTAAATCAACACTTCCCTCCATTTAATGAAATTCTGGGGCAAGAATTTTGAAAATCTTTTGGCGCTAAGATAGATGTAAGCCAATGATATGGTAGTCACAACTCTCTTAGCACTATGTACAGGGATTGACAAAAACAAACACATAAAAATGGTTTATTCAAAGAAAAAGCAATCTCCTTAAAACATTCCTTCTGTAAAATAACAAGAGGAAACACATGTACGTGAAACACATAGATCACCAGGTATCTATTTACATGAAAGAAGCAGCTCTAATCAGTAATTAACACAATAATCAAAGAAATACTTCAAACTATTGACAAGATTCTTTGAACTTTGAAAGCATAATAAGTATTATTTAAGAAAAAGCAAAATATACTAAGTGCGAGACAGCTGCAAAAAACGTACAGTCGGAGTGTAATTAAAGGGATGGTAGGACAGAAGCATTTTGTTGTGGAAAAAAAATTTGCAATTTGTGCTATTATTTTTTCTCAAAATAACACCCAAACTATTATGTTAAAGTGGACAAATGTCTTATACAGTCAGGCCTCCATAATCCGAACACTTCCGTTTTTCATCAAAAACATTTGGATAGTGAAATGTTCGGATTACTGAGTACTGAGGACTACTATAGAGATTATAAGTACAGACGACGGTGGGGACTGCACCGGAGGAGATAGGCTATAATTTGTAGCCAGTGGGGTGGTGACCGGTTTCGTTCACTGTTGTGAACTCATCAGACCAAATGGGACTACAGGACTGAGTGTGTGTTTATATAGTGTTGAAGATGGTGGCGGCGTTTGTGACGTCACAGTTGCTATGCTATGGACGGTGGCGGTGGAGGTGACGCGCCAGTGATTGTAAGACCATAGTTATGTCTTTTAGGTTCGCAGTGAACTTCCTGGAGACCTGTTTGACCCGGAGATCCCGTGGTGTAATAGCAGAAAGAGGGTGAGAACGTATGTGAAAATAGACTGAGATTGTCTATAAAGTTTGCATGTGATATTGGCGGTTATTACTCGCTTTAAAAATAATTGTATTACAAATTGAATACAGTGTTGTTTATGCAAGGAGAAAATAAAGCTGGAGTTAGCTACAATTGAAAAACAATGTTGTGTTTTTGTTGTATTTTAAATATAGAGGTCTCTGTTTGGAGAGACTCGGGGACCTCATTTACTGGATTGAGTAAAGAGGTAAAGACACACCAAGAAATATCAACACTTTATAGAGGTGACGGAGTAAAGGTACACTTCAATCACAATTATGTTCTACTAATTTGCAGACATAACTTATAAATTCATGTGTGAATTTGCGAGAGGAGTAAGTTTGACACACCCAATGTAAATGTGAGTTTAACATAATTGTTAAATATTACAGTCCTACGTGTTCGTTATACTGCATTTGAGTGTACGAGTGAGTGGTTGTCACTGTAGTGTCAATGTGGTATTGACAGCTTGTTGTTGTGACATCATATTACTAATGTGTATTATGGTAGGACTGTGTGGAGCCTGTGTCTCCACCTTGATTGTGGCTAAATATATCAGAGAGTATACAAAATGTATACAGAGTATAAAGGAAAACCAAAAGAGGATAATTTAGCCAACAATCTGAGACACCGTGCAGTTGGGACGTGTGGAGCTCAAAAACCACTTTTATGAAGAATGTGTTTTCTTCCGGTGGAAGTTTTCAACTTAAGCGCAATTTTGACTTAAGTGAACGATGACTGAAAGTTTGCAGTCGTTGAATGACTGCAAACTTTCAGTCATCGTTCACTTAAGTCAAAATTGCGCTTAAGTTGAAAACTTCCACCGGAAGAAAACACATTCTTCATAAAAGTGGTTTTTGAGCTCCACACGTCCCAACTGCACGGTGTCTCAGATTGTTGGCTAAATTATCCTCTTTTGGTTTTCCTTTATACTATAGAGATTAGTTTAGTTACATCTTCCTACCGTTCGGAAACTGCAAGATTCGGAATATCGGTGGCTGGATTATCAGGTTGACTGTACCATACATTATTGGATAATGTACAACTGTGGGTATCAATTCACCAATTTGATGTATGGTTCATTGTACCAGTTTCCTAAATTAACCTGGCAATCTAGCTATAGTTTTTTTTTTAATTTAAATGAAAAACATATAAAAAATACTCAAAAAACCTTGAGAAAATGTTACAATGTTGTCTGATGTATTTTATTTCAATAACTGTTGTTCTCCTGTAATAATCTGAGAGTATTAAATAATAAGTGCTGGCGATCGGTGTCTGACTCTGAGGGTGTGGGCACTTGACCATAAAAAAAGGTACAAGAATGTATAAAACAAATCTGGTAAGTACATAAAAACAATTATGGACCAGTGAATTCGGTCAATACCTGTTGTTATGGACCCGAGGAACCGAGGACCCGGACTTGGTCCTTGGTCAATATTGTTTTCTTGGGTAAAAAAAAACAGGTATTGACCTCATCACCAGTCTAGTTGTATTTTGTTGAAATTACTGTACTATTTATCATCCAAATAGGCTAGATCAAGGAATCGGCACAGGATTCTAGGGATGGCCCCTTCAGCACTTTTTAGGGGCCACACAGTTAACAAATCTACAATTTATAATCCTTACTGTCAAAGGAGCCTGTATTTCAGCTTTCTAAAGCTTTTTGTATTGAAGAGGAATAGGGTTTTTAGGTTGTGACCCCTGTGACCATTATTTGGGGTGACAGGGTCACCACATCTACAGGTTAGAATCCCCATTGGCCAAGGAGTCTGTACACAACAGCTTTCTAGAGTTCTTTGACCTGGAGAAGAAGATGAAACAAGTGTTTGCCACTAACATGGCAATGTCCCCCGCCAATGACATTGAGTTAGTAAGACACATCATTGGAGCTAATTATTATATTGCATTATTGGTAAAAAGTGCCATAATGATCAGCACATTTTAAGACTTTGGGTGCTTGGGTTCATGATATATCGTGTTAATAAGAGTTCTAAAATTGGTCAAAGTGTTGTGGTGACGTTGAAAACAAGGTCAAGGTCACCAAAATGTACTGGTGTGTGTCATCCCCCAATGTAGGCTGACACCAAATTTGAAGACTTTGGATGCAACACCTCATGAGATATCGCGTTAACAAGAGTTCAAAGAGTGGTCAAAGTGTCGTGGTGACCTTGAAAATAAGGCCAAGGTCACCTAAATTGACTGGTGTCTGCGTCTTCCCACAATGTAGTCAGACACCAAATTTGAAGACTTTGGATGCAACGCTTCATGAGATATCGCGTAAACAAGAGTTCAAAAAGTGGTCAAAGTGTCGTGGTGACCTTGAAAATAAGGCCAAGTTCACCAAAATTGACTGGTGTCTGCGTCTTCCCACAATGTATGAAGACTGCAAATTTGAAGACTTTGGATGCAACGCTTCATAAGATATCGCGTAAACAAGAAATGTGACGTACGGACGCCGCTGAATTCATAGTCCCCCCGTTCCGCGTTGCGGCGGGGGACAAAAAGGTTTTTAGGTCATAACCTCTGGGGCTCATATTTGACTTCACAGGGTCACCAAATCTACAATTAAGAATCCCCACTGGCCAAGGAGTCATAAAATTTGATGGATGGATGCCATACCATGCCATAAGCCCTTCAGGCCTCTCAGGCCTAAAAAGGTAAAATGAAACTTAATTAGTTTCTTGTTTTAAGTCAGCTCAACAAATTGATGTTGCATATTCTTGCAATTATTTTCACACATTTCTTCTATAGTAATTTACCCTCCTTAGCAAATTATTTTCTTATGATAATTTCCTAAGTAACAAAGTACTTTAATTCTTCCAAAGATAATATATTTCAACGCATATAGACATACATTGATGAATTTAAAGTAGCATTCAGTACACGCTTTATAGATAGTGTACATAATGAATAATAGGAGAATGAATAGTGTGTAGTCTATTATACAATTACCTAGTACATGTACTAATTATAATCCAAAAGTTAAAGTTAAATGTTTTATAAAAAGCAACTTTCAACTCATTAACACTGTCAGGTACGTATAAACATGAAAAAAGTTTCTTTTCTGGAATCACAAGAAGAAAAAGATATGATGAAAGAAGCATAGAAGAAATAAGATTCAACAAAAATCAATACAAAATATTTTCTCTCGAGAAAATCCAATAAAATCAATTCTCTGTCATTTTTACATCAACATCAAACCCGATTTAATAAAATGTCAATTATTTTCAGGAAACTCCTAATAAATATGTCAAAAGTGAATGAAAAATATTGGTTAAATTACTAGAAATAACCTTACCCTCAACATGCATGTGCATGGTGATATTGACATACTAGCTATCAATCATGCCTGATTATTCCCAAATCAATTTCTAAAAATCATTGTCATCTAAAAACACTATGATTGACAACAAATCTTGGGAACTATGACTAGTTGGTTTTTACCTATCACATTCATCATGATTTTGTAGTTAGCTGAAAAATGCCTTTTCATAACTTCTGATCTTGTTTTGAGTTGGGGTTTGCTTTCTAAAAGTAATTTTGAAATTAATTGACCAGACATAATTAGTAATAGGTAGTGGAAATATCTAAATACATGTATTCTTCAACCCAATAACACAAGTGTTCATTAAACTCTATACAGACGACAATAATATTTATGGATGATCAAATTCTTTATTTAAAAGTGACTTTTCAGCATGGATCCTTATATCGTTATCAAACATTGTTAAATAAATAAAGAGAATTAGTGAGCACAGCTCACTCACATACCGTACCCCGCTTTTAACATTGGTCAAAGAAGAAAGTTTCACCAGTACGTACTTTGAAAGCAGAGTATGTGTGTTTTTCATAGTATGTCGATCTTCATAGATACACTTGAACAACTAGTGTCAGAGATATGAGCGGTACAAAAGTGTGAATGGCAATGTTGAAAAAAGGAGAAAATTTGCATAAATTATGTAAATGAGGGTATGAAACATGCAAAAAGCAGATGTTCACATCATGGTGATTGTACATATCAAGTTTCATAAAATTTGAACAACAAGTGTCAGAGTTATGAGCAGAACAAAAACATTCCGGACGAACGGACAGACATGCTGACCGGGGGTATAAAAATGTTGGTCATCTTAAACTATCCCTCTCTTCTCTATAACACCAACTTCTAGAATCCCTCTCAAACAGTCTACCTAAATATTTCACCACTATAGCGAAAACTGTCAACATTTATGTGACATTGTTATAGAAACAAGAAAACAAGTATACATGGTTCATGAATATTGGAAATCAGTAGAAAAACCTCATCATATTAATTAAAATATCAGATTGTTTATTCATTTATTCAACACTTCACCAAAACAAATACAAAAACATATCTCTTGGCATAACATCTTTCCTAAAAAAATTATGCTCTCTATCTCGTTACTCTTATGAAATTTTAATTCTTTCAGTTTTTTTTATGTATTAGTCTTAGAGAAAATACTGAGTATTGGTTACAGAATTTGGTATAAAATAATTGTTGGGTATGGTGACATGGGCTGTGCATAGCTCAGTCGACCGCTATCAGTTAAGTTTAGCAACAACGGGCGTGGCTCGCTGGATGGGTGGGTTACCCGCCTCATTGCTGAATGAAAACTGAGAGTTAGAAGGGTGATTCTCTGCCCCACACTGAGACATGAGTTGGAAGGCTTGTGGTGTCACCTTGGGCAAGGGACTTTATTCGAAATGTGCCTCTGTTTACTCAGCAGTACAATTGAGTACCTGGTTTGGAAGTTCAGGCAATGTGACTGATAACCTTTCGAGCGCCTTAAATGGCAGCCTAGGTTGCATACTCCAAAGGGAGTTGAGAATGAAAAAGGAACGATGTTGGTCCTTACACCAGGGTAATAATGTGTGTAGCGCTTTGAGCATGGCCCTTTGTGTTGTGGAGTTCAGCGCGATATAAGTATCCTCATTATAATTATGGTGACAATGAAAAATAGAGCCATGGGCTCTGTAGCTCATCAGGGTTCATATTTTGTAATTATGAAGACTGAACACTAAATTTTTATAAAGTTGGTTGACCATGCAAGAATCACAATTCCTGCAAAGACATTGAAGAAAAAATGATCCTCCCAATTACAAGTACAATCCCTTGACATGTTTTATCACAGTCCTTGGTGCACCACTTTCAGGTTACGCCTTGTCACACCCTCTTTAACTATCTCCAACCCACCCCTCACTCACAAACTCCACCCCATGCCTTCTAACCTTCAAAACACATGGACAAAGACTATCACCCTCTCTTACACCTAATTATGTTATAGCCCCTGCCTTTCACTGAACACTAGCATCACTGATCTAACTAAGGTGAAGTGACATGATTTGGGGTTTAACACTGCTTTCAATAGTATCTCACCTATATCACAGCTGCTAGTATTATTGCAGGGAGAAAGCCTGCAATGCCATTATGGCTAAACATTGCAGTGAAACCTGCGAGCATGGCCCGGAACTATAGAGTCATTGGTGGTACTGCACTGAAATTTAGTGTAGCATTGCACCCAAACCTTACTGCATGTAGAACATTTCTCTACTGTAGACAAAGTTGCTGTGCCCCTGGAGGGATTGAAACCTGGACCTGGTGATCCAAAGCCGAACACGCTTACCACTGCACTGTCCTGCCCTCGAAAATCTAGTAAACACTGGTCTCAATACACAACAGGACGAAGGAGTGGCTATAAAGAATTACGTTATAAGAAGCCTTTTAGAGCTTATCCAGAATGGAAACTTATTGTGATAATATCGACTGGAGACTGCAGCAATTACAGATGGAAGTGTGTTGTAGTAAATGCTTTCATATTATTTTGCAAAAAAGCTTTGAAAATATCGTTCTTGTCACGTCAGCATGTCTAGTATTGCTATTAACATGTCAGATATCGGAAGTGCTTTCAGTCATCTCGACAGTCTGTACTTCACGTCAATAGGTATCTCAGCTTTTTTGGGACAGGAAAAAAGCTAGAAAAATATGGATAATAGGATGTTTTGACAGGTTTTTTCCCTGTTGCTGTAGGAGTTGATTGTATATCTTATTCATCATCCTCACAGACACTTTCTTTTGATACCTTGAGTGGTTTAAAAGTGGTTTCAGAGTCTTAACAACAAATTTAAATATGTACTCATCATTTTTAAGTAAGCCACTAACACTATCAATATACTAACTTGGAAAAAGAATTATATAAATATAAATATAAATATAAATATAAATATAAATATAAATATAAATATAAATTTTGATATAAATATAAATATAAATATAAATATAAATATAAATATAAATATATAAAATATAAATATAAATATATCTTTTGGATAAAGTTATATAATAAAGAAATTGTTAACCAGAGGAAGTGTCATGAGTTTGACAAAACAAGTGTGAATTTTTGTAATACCAGAGCATGAGCAGGAATTACAAAAATATTTGCACAATTTTCATAAAAATCATATGGCTTACTTACAATCTTGATAATTTCTTTATTACTTTTCTATTAGCCAGAAAACATCCCAATTCTCTACCTACATTCAGGTAGAATGATGTCATCAACAATTGTTTTATGGTGTATGATGAAATATGGGAACTCGCCTTGAAACAATTGTTGAAAGGCAAACTGACGTGCTCGGATAATAAAATAATTACTCATTTTCAACCATATGGGTAATAACCGTACATATCATTCTCCTGTGGAAAACAAACAAATCATTAACTTTTAATGTACAAAGACAATAATGAGCACTTTAAGAAACAACAATACTCAAACAATTGGTATCGATATTTGCTTTGTAGTTATTGCACACACACTTCACTACACAAGGTTCAACATAGAGAAACAGGAATACTAATTAGAATATTGATTCTCTTTCACACTCACTAATTGCAATGCTAATTAGTGCTTAATGCAATATTCAATATTGATTATCAATAACAGGGAAACAGTTCTCTATATATTGATCGGGCGGTTACCACAATAAATGAACCATTTACAAACATTTACCACATGAACATAACCATTAGTGTGGGGACACTTTCTCTGCAATTTGTCTTTGTTTTCATAGATATATACACCTACACTCATGTTGATTTCTTTTATACATGGGTTGAAAAAAAGAGACACAAAGTTAACGACTAAGGGCAGGTTTTGCACTTTAATAATCAGCTGTGTGTGGAAGTCAAGCCAATTTTCTAGTTATGTTTTTAAAAAAGAGAGGCAGGTGTGGAAGTCAAGCCAATTTTCTAGTTATGTTTTTAAAAAAAGAGACACGTGTGGAAGTCAAGCCAATTTTCTAGTTATGTTTTTTAAAAAAGAGGCAAGTCATTGACTTTATGGTGACTTTTTAGGTGAGTTAAAGGTAAAATTTGGTAGGTCAGTGACTTCAGACTTCCAGATTTTTAAAACCCTGGGAATGTTGAAGGGACAGTATGACAAACTCCTATTTGTGAATTTACACTATTTGCTCATCAATTGAACATACTAATCTGTGAGTTTCAAATGTACTGTTTTTTCCATAATAATTCCATTGTCACTTCAAGGACTCTATTCATGCCAGATCTCTTAAAACTGAAACCTATCACATAAGTAAAGTATGATACTCTCAATAAGAATTAACTGTTTATAAGGTATAAGAAGAATTATCATTCTGCAAGATAATTGAAAATATAGTGCCAGAAGGATAATGGTTTGAGAGCTAGGCGGCGAGACATAGAGACTTACCACTCTAAGCTTGGTCTGGATGAGACAATATTGATCTTGTGATCAAAGAACAGGTGATCAATCAGAGACTGGACATGAGAAATATAGCTGACCATTACGATGAAGATGACCGCCGGGGTCTGGATCATTTTTATGTACAATTAAGATAGCTGTTATATTCTGTTATAGTACTGACACATACAATTGACATTTAGGATAAGTTGTTGCCTTGATATAAAAACACAATATTGTAATGGAAATATTTGTATTGATTAAGCAATCAATGAACAGGTGATCAATCAGTGAGTGGACAAAAGGATCATAGCACTGACCAGTGTAACGCACCCCTTGAATCCAGGGAGTTGTTCCACTGTCTGAGCTCTGGTCGGAGATACATCATAAATATCATATAAGGGCACTGCAGCATGTTTTTTGCATATTATTTTTCTAAAAAAATAAAACAACATATTGTTACAAGACACGGTAAGCCATATCAATAGAAAATGGTATTGGAAGAAAATGGTGAGACGTATAAAGAAACATATGGAACTCTTCAGCGTGAGACGTAGGCTTGTAGGTCTCATGCGATTTTGAGAGTTCAGACAGCAAGAAGGTTAACCATTTCATCATGGTACCATATTTAAAACTCTATCTTTGGGTGACCATTTTATTGTGAACACATTAAAATGGCCACTTGTAGGGAAATGGACTTGCATGGCTTAACCGAACAATGTCAATTCGTTTTAGAACTCTTTTTATTGATTCAGAAGTATTATTTCGCCATTGGTAACACATATCTACCTATTTGTGAGAGATCCATATTTCAGTTAGAATGGCGTCCTACAGCGCCTTTAACATTGGTGAAAATTGAAAGTAGGGCTGAGCTTGCATTGGTGATTTCAACAGTACTGTAATCTATATAGCTATAAGGGATTTTAGGGGAGTTTGCTTTTTAACAGCATTTTTATCACTACAAATAGATTTATGGCAGATCGAAAGTTTACAAAATCGTATTACAGACATGCAAAAACCTGCGTTGCTTCATACATTAATACATTTTTGGTGAATGAAAGATCTGCCACACACAAACTCGTTCCACATAGGTAACTTAAGCCCTTTCTTCCTATGCAACCTCTGTTCTAATCTGAGCATTTTCTTGTGTCGCCAATAGGAGCTAGATCCTGATTCGTTGCAATCAGCATGGTGTATGAAACATATTCAATTATCATATATTTCGAACTAAACAGTAGTCAGTCTAACATGTTAAACAAATTTTGAATAGAAATAAGGATGGTATCGACGTTGAAAATGTTCACCGCTAAAAATGTGACCGCGAGAACTGAGAAATATGGCCCAATTATATCAGATGTTACATAGGAGTTGAATAACCAGTACGGAGAGGGAAAGTGCCACAAAGGACAGGAATTGTTTTGTAGCTGACATGACAGTTTTTCTCACTTTTTCACACAAATTACCTTGAAGACATTCAGGCATTATCCAGGTAATTTTATAAATCATAAGCTTCATCCTATTACCCTTTAAGAGAAGCTTACTAATGACAAGTTTCAATAATGCTCTTTATTTGACAGGCAAACTCAATCTGATCATCACACAACTTTCAATTCAAATCAATAAATAGATGACATAGTTTTGTCATATTGTTTTGGTCAGAATTTTATTATTTTGCTTCATATTTATGTAAATGTTGTAAATTTTCGCTGTTTGCAACCTTCACTCAAGCTGACGTAAAAATAAAGTATTCATAACAAACTAAAAGGTAACACGTACAATCACATGAAACACATTCTGAACAAGAAAGAGTCACGGTGTTTGAAATTATGCCTTATGGCAAACATTAGCCGTCAAAATGTTGACTCTAAGCTTAATCCCATTTCAATTGCAAAAGATAAAGTTGACCAGGATATTTTCATTAAAATGAAATTTTATATCACATTTTGTGTATTAATACCATTCTCATCAAAAGAATATTTATGCAATTTACTTCAAGTTGACAGTGTTTATCATCATACACTTATATTTTTTAATATGCTTGTTTGAATTCTACCACATCAACAAGACACAAATTTCGTTACAGTGATCTAAAACCATGCATGAGAGTCTAAGGCTTTCCACCCTGATACACTTATAACAACTTATTTGTGCAGCATGTGCCAAGAGCAAATCGTGAACTTGTGTCGCACCAAACAGAACAGATTCCAGTAGCAACTTGTAGTTTCTCCAATCTCACGCTCACACGAGCAACAAATCTAAGTCCTGCCCTCGGCTGGTTTTATATGTTTTTTGTAATAGTCAGTTGACTTTTAGTACCAGCGAGTTGATAGAGTAAATTGAAAGGTTATAGATTAAACCAAAAGAATCTATGGCTTACAGCAAAACAAATTGAAAGAATAAAAAGATTAATTGCATCCCTGAACTAAACAAAATATTAGTTCTTGAATTCGCTGCTTAGGGTATACTGATGTTGTATGAAAAAATTAGGTCATCAGGATTGGTTCACCCATATACATCAAACCTGAAAGAAAACGATACTACTTAATCTGAAATTGTGAAAAACATGTGAAATAATATGGGAGTGGAATCCACCTGCAAGAAAAACTCTCATCTCAAACCTTCTTTAAGGTTCATTTGTGTGTTCAGAAATGTAGTCATTCATGAAACGTGGCTTTAACAAGCAAAGAAGTAATGAAGTAGACACGATTGACGAAGGTTCTGCCTGAAGCTATGTTGGATCCAGTTCCAGGAACAAACATGACTTCAAAATGAATGTTTATAGCTTGTGAGAGCGCTGGAGTATGTTATTGTGTGGGATCCAGCAATCTACATCAAACTCATCCAGGGACAAAGGACAAGTCCCAAACTGTCAGAGAATACAATGGTACTTCATCAGTCCTGGCACCAGTCACAGACAATATAAAAGACAGGATTGTTCCTGTTTCTTCAAGACTGCGTCTGATGGGTTTACACACAATACAGTCTGTGTTCTATTGGCCACTGGTCAATAGACAATATGAGAGGACAGAATTAGTTAACAGACAATAACAGAGGACAGAATTAGTTAACAGACAATACCAAAGTGAAAATTGGCCAACATACAATAGGGTTTGATTTGGTGAAGAGGAATACACTAGAATATGAAAGACACTTGATGTGAATGGTTAAAAGTGTGGAACAATGCAAAGGATTATACTTAAATTATACCACAGAAGATAAAATCAACCATAAATAAGACAAGATTATTAGTATTTCAAGAAAGATATGTCACAAACATGATATTACCAGAAAGTTTAACCTCATATAATTACAAATGGCAATACTAAACAATATCTCTGAAATTCATCATAAAATATTCATAAAATTAATTAAAGTTTCCAGCAAAAATGCAAATAAAATATTTTATTATCGTTAGTGATATTCAATGGATTGTCAGCATAGTTCAAATAACAGTGTATGAACTACTGGGCCCTATACATGTTTACCTTTGGCCCTATCAGACAGTAAGACAAAGATATACAACTGTTTCCACTCACTCTGACTCCGTCTTCTCTCCATCCTTTTGAGCCTCTAGCTGCGCCACGGTCGGGATCTTCACTGAAACAGCAGAGGTCGGTCTAAAATTTGGGGCATTTTTAAAGAAACTCCTGAATATTGATTCAGATTATGCTCTTTAATTATTATCAGGAATTAAAGGTGCATCCATTTTGTTTCATAAAATTTTATTTGGCTTTAATACGTCCCAACACACCATATGTGCTGTTTACAATACACACACATTCACTCAGCTTGAATGTTCATCCCCAATCGCCAAATATATCAGAATTACTATTTTCCAAGTGAAATCGAGTAACATCATTATGCATGTGCAGAAACCGAAAGTGCATGTCCTATTTACATGCACAGTAGTTATATGACATATTAAACATTATCAACCTAAATTTGTTATTTTGTCTGGTTTAAATAAGATTCCAAAATTACGTTTGACTCATTGGCGCGCGCCACACGCGGTGCATTGTCCGGTTTTCGATCAGAAATCGACACTTTTACCTTCATATCGTCAATATACTAAGTCGAGTATCATCAAAATGGTAGTTTTCGGTAACAGTTGGTACTTCTCGATAAAGTAAGACCATTTATAGCGTTTGGCATATTTGACCCCAACAACACAATGGATGTACCTTTAAGTCACATGAATAATAATAATGATATAATTTATACAGATACAATTTTAAGACAACCAATATATAACGAAACAGGATGAAGAAGGTACCTCTGAACTTGAGACAGGACCAGTATTGCTTCTGAATATCTAGAACATCACAGATTGTCTTCACAGCGCTAGAAGTAAACAGAATAAGATATTTGAATATTGAAGAGCTAATATAGATGCAAATGATGAAAACAAGTTGAAATTTTTCATTCTGCATTTGGGAAACTGTGGACAATAGGAGTCTGACTGTCACAGGTCTGCAATTAAGACTACAAACCAAAATTGAGCTCTTTGTTTCTGAAAAATCAGACATAATTTTCTCTGTGGCCAAAGAACCTGCAGACAAGATGGTGATTGAGAAGAAGTTAAAAATGAAAGAAAGACAAATGACCAAACACATGTCATATGGCTTTCAGGCTTGATTATAATAAAATGACAATAGAAGCTAGCTGTCAGAATGGGGATGTTGAAATGTGTCCCAATCATGAGGAAATGGAACAACAATTTCTGGCCTGGCATAATATGATTGCCTCTAAAGGGGCTGTAGCATGTTTTTTTTCAAATTTTACTTTTTTTCAAATTTTCCATTTATTATGATAGTTTTATGTCATTTATGTTTACTTCAGAGGGTAAAACATCTTATTAAAGAAACCAATTACCCGTAATGATGATAATTAATGGTGGTGCGTTTAAAGCAAAAATTGCATGGTGGCCTTTTTACATTTTATTATTTCGAATGTCAAAAATGATTCTCATGGCTTTACGGAACCATGTACACTCATTTTGTAACTTGTAACTGAAAAAAAATGTGTTACTGCCCTTTAACATATACCTACTATTTAAAGTCTGTGTATACCTATCAGTAGTATGTTCAATCCGGAAATACTGCCTTCTTCTAATTCCTGATATTAGCCAGTAAGAATGGCTGGGCACAAGCCTATTGGCAGGTTAAGAGTTAATGAAGACATTTAATGAATGCACTTATGAATGAGGCTTTCATAAAATATTCTATGAAATAAAAATCTTTGTCAGACAGTCTGCCAGAGACACACGAGAAAGCATTCCTAGGCCACACTTGTTGCTTAGCTGAAAACTGTGAGACACACAAAATGTAGCCACAGTTTAAACAGGGCTTTTGTATCTGGTTTCAAATGGAATCCTGAATAGTTTGAAGAACAGCCTCACATTGTGAACATAAACTGTGATCTCCATGAATGCATCGCACATGCCGATTCAAAATAAACATCCGTGTTGCCGGCAGACCATTGTCTATAAACTAAGAACCATGTCATTTCACAACTGACTAGGGTAACAGGAACACCACTGTGTAAAACAAGCAAGATCCGAGATCAGTTTAAACAGACACATCTTTGTCTGAAGGCTGTATCCTTTTGTTTACACTCTTATTCATAAAAAAAAAAATATGTCTTTCACCAGGCAATGTTCTTTGGGATATAAAGGTTTGATTATATAATATAGAGTGTCTTCTGACATTTAACAATACATAATGAATGAGTATCTTATTTTAGTCAAACACTATCGTAAATATACAAGCACAAAAATAGAAAGATTTTCATTGATAGAATATGTAATGAGGTTATTTATATGAAAAGATATTTCACATATAAATGTATGTTCATGCATTATTTACCCAGTCCCTATTCAAAGCTGCCTCTAATGGTAACTGAACATTTATTTCACTTCACCAAGTACTCATTTCACTGCTGAGTGAACAAAGGTAGATTCTTTTAATGAAGTAAAGTCTCTTTACCAAGGTGAGTGTGAGTCTCGCTACTCAAATCATCAAAGAAGTGGGTCACCTATTCATTCAAAAACTGTGGCCACTGTTGCTGAATTCAACAAAACAAGAAATGCAGTTTCACCACAAATTAACAATTGTTCAGGAACAGATGTCACTGCATCCAGGGAGAACTATACTTTATTTTATGTTCCTGTACAATTGTCAATTTTAAGTTTAACTACATTTTCTTGTTTCATTTTCATTTTCATCAATGCTTGTGGGTCATAATTTCACAGCAATGTTCAATCTTCTATCAATCTCCATGTGCATGTTTCTTCACTCGCTATCTGTTGCTTCAACTTGCCTGTCCAATCATTCAAAATTCTTCCAATTCATTTAAGGCTTCCACAAATTCAATTTGTCTTGGGCATTCATCCAGTGAAATTTAATTCTTGTTAATTTTTTTCTTCTTTTGAAACTTCCTGCTCAAGCCAATCTATCAGCTTTACATGCTGTTTTTTTTAAAAATACAAAATATCATCATCCCTCAATGTCTTTTTTTCCTTCCTGGATGCAAACTTGTTGTCAACCCAGAGGCATAAAGTGACCTTAGAGGCCATGTTACAAAAGTCTGAACAAAAGGGAGGTGTCTGACAGGTGACCTCGCTCCATTCTTCAATACAAAGTTACGATAATAAGCTTTACCTTGTCTTATTTTGCACAAATTTACATATGGGACTTTTTGGTATGGAAATAGTTCAAACTAGTTGTGTCTTTTTTACCTAATATTTACTCTTGATTTGGAGTTTTAATTGTATTTTTCCATACAATACAATTAAGATCTCCAAATCAAGATGCAAATATTCATATTGTCATCAAACATAAAAAATATAGAAAAAGGGCTTATCACTTGGATAACAATACACAGTAATGTTGACTGCAATCATTGCTAAGAATGACAAGACAGTGACAACTGTAACAGTGGTGATGTTGATATACATGACAATGTGCATCAATGTACTCAGTGGGACCTCAATTAAGCAACCCTAACCACACTTTGATTTGCTCAAATATAAGAGAAAGTAAAACTGTCCTCAATAAGAAATGCATAACAAACTGTCCTTCTGTAGAAATAATGTCTCGATACATCAATTAAAATATTTCCAATTTGACAGGATTTGTTCTCTGTCATTTTTTCATTAGGACAGATTAATTTTTATTTGCTTCAATGAACCTTAGGAGCGGGATAGCGCAGTGGTTAGCGCGTTCGGCTTCGGAACAAGAGGTCCGTGGTTCAAATCCCGCCAGGAGCATGGCAACTGTCTGCAGTAGAGAACAGTTCTACATGCAGTTAGGTTTAATGCTATAATGAATTTCAGTGCAGTACCACCCATGGTTCGCTAGTTCCAGCTATTGCTCGCAGGTTTCACCGAAATGCATAGCCACGTGCACATTGTGTTGCGGGCTTTCTACCTGCCATAATACTAGCAGCCGTGATGTAAGTGAAACAAGCAGACAGAGTCGGCCATATCCCCCGCCTTTGGGAAAATTTATTGAAGAATAGTTGTTGAATAACAGTGACTATGAACCAAGGAGTTTGCACACAAAATTTCAGCTCCTTAGACCAAGTGGTTCTGGAGAAGAAGACAAAATGCGAAAAGTTTACAGACGGACGGACGGATGGATGGACAGACAGAGGCCGGACACCGTGCCATGCCATGAGCCATTCGAGCCTTTCAGGCCAGATGAGCTAAAAATACATCCATGGCAGTTTTTGAGTTCTGCTCCTGAAATAAATTATTAAGTTATGTATCCATGGAAATGGTAAAAATTAAACAAATAAAAAATTGTGAATAAGTTGAAAACCCAAAAAGGCACATCTACACATGATGATTGTTACACACTAAGTTTCGTTGAGATATGTCTTATAGTTTGCGAGTTCTGATCCGGAAACGAAATTCTAAGTTACATTTCCATGGAAACGATAAAAAAAAATAACTCGAAGAAGTTGAAAACCCCAAAAGGCACATCTACACATGATGATTGTTCCACACACCAAGTTTCGTTGAGATATGTCTTATAGTTTTCGAGTTCTGATCCGGAAACGAAATTCTAAGTTACATTTCCATGGAAACGGTAAAAAAAAATAACTCAAAGAAGTTGAAAACCCCAAAAGGCACATCTACACATGATGATTGTTCCACACACCAAGTTTCGTTGAGATATGTCTTATAGTTTTGAAGTTTGAGGCCGGAATGGAAAAGCCCGGACGCACAGACGGACAGACGGACAGACGGACAGACGGACGGACGGAGCTCATTTCTATATCCCCCGCCAACTTCGTTGTGGCGGGGGATAATAATCTTGAAAGCGGCTTTAAACCCCAACTCACCTCACCTCATTGAACCTTAGATGAAAACTGATATTTCAGTAGTGACAGCAGCTCTGTTATCTCACATATCATTCTTACATATTCTTGCCTTAAAGGGGCGGATTGACCATGGTAGTGTTCGTTAATTTAAGAAATATTTTAGTTTAGTTCACTTATGCATTCAATACTCGGCAAAACAACATCCTTGGCACTCTCCTTCACATCTATAACAAATACCCTGGTTGTACTGTCCCATAAACAAAGCATTGTTTGAAATACCTTGAGTTGCACATCCTTTTGACTAGTATCTCATGTAAAGTTGATGATGTGAGTTCACGCTTTCAAGAGTATTTAATGCACTAATATCAAGGCTGCTAGTATACATTTTAACGCCTAATATCCAGTGCTCAATGGCGGTACAACTATTACCCTGAAGGAATTGTACTTTCGGTGCCGCTACTAAGCGGATTTAGGTCCGTACCTCCCGTGTTCAGGTACCCATTTAAACAGCTGGGTGGACTGAGTGCAATGTGGACACAGTATAAGACCCAGGTCACAAATGTTTGGCGTCTCCACCGGGATTCGAACCCGGGCCGTTGGCGTGAGAGGCAAGCATGCTAACCACTACATCACTACACCACTGTGTTCAACATTTAATGTACTTATATCATGGCTGCTAGTATTATTGTAAGGAGAAAGCCTGAAACAACATTATGTGGTGCTGGAACTAGCAAACCATGGGTGGTATGTGCACTGAAATTCAGTGTAGCATTGCATCTAAACCTAACTGCATGCAGAATAGTTCTCTACAGCAGACAAGGTTGCCAAGCCCCTGGCAGGATTAAAGCCCCTGACCTCTTGATCTAAGGCCAAACGAAACACTATGCTATCCTATCCCCTAAACTTGACGAACCCCGTAGGTGAACCCCCCATTCTGCTTATGTACTTTCATTTCTAATTTTCAATGCTCTGTTTCGTGTCAGTTTCACTATTCAACTATGAAGTCTCTCCATTAATGATTCTGTCAACATCTCTTCCCATTTATTAACCATCTGATTTTTATTGACACATTTGATCAAGGATGAGTATCTCATGATGAACATTCAGAAATAAGACGTTAGAGCTGAGTAAACTGGTGGACAGAACTCCATCAACATCAGGCCTCCAGTTCTGTGTATCCAGTATTGAGGCACCAGTAATATGATCTGTCCCAGACTGTCGTCTCTCAATGGAACACTGGTTAGGCTAGATTCTCAATCTAACACTGTCAGATCAGAGTAAAGGATTAGGAACATATAAACGCTCTCAGTTGATGTGATTTCATGTTGTCACCATAACAACTCAGTGTACCAATTCATCGGAACAGTAGTCTAACATCAACCAGAATGAAATTTATCAGATCAATGTGACCGGACAGTCTTCAATTGCTCATCATACTTCTTGTATGTATTGTTGTATCATAGCAATGGGGACATATTTATGTAAATTTAAGGAAAGACATACACTGTATGAAGATAAGAATCTTGAAAACGGTCGTCGCATGGCAAACATAAGTACAAAAACACACGATGACAATAAAAGTTGTCAAATGTGTTTTCAAATGTTAAGGAAATTAATTCAGACTGACATATTAATTATAAAGTTCTTATGAATGGTATGAAGGAACAATGGATGGTATGAAGTTTCTATGGTTAAGATGATAACATTGGAGTTAACAGTTCTAAAGGAAACTTTTTGTATTTCTCCTTCAATTCTTGTCATAGAAATAAAGCCATGAGCTCTGTAGCTTATCAGCTAAACAATAATTTGTTTAACTTTTAAGACCTTCATCTTTGATCGGCATTCTATAAGTTGAGGTGATGAAGAATGAAGAACGATTTTATGGATACACAACTTCTTTATTCTGTGTAGGCACAGAATAAAGAAGTTGTGTATCCATAAATCGCTCTTCATTCTATTAAGACCTTTCAAGAGAAAAAGTTGAAATATATTTTAAGGGTATGGTTCTTGGCACTTATACTTTCAGCCAAATGAAGTAAATACACCTCAACATTCATTTTATTGTAAGGGTCCTTTATAGGACACAATTGATAGTCTAGACATTCTTCCAAATTCATTACCAACTAACACAAACACTTTATGCACTGTCAGAGAATTCATTAGAGCACAGACAGGAAAGTGATACAACAGAGATTCCTAGAGTCCAGCAATCAGAGTCCAGCCTCCGTCCACATTCTAATTACAGGGTTGTTTTATGATATAACTTGACATCACTTCATTAAAACAAGAAAATAAAGCAAATGACTCTGCAGCTCATTAATGTATGATTTATAATTTGATTGAATACTTTAATGTCTTACAAGTTTTTTTGCCATGGAAAATGATGTCAAATGGTCAGTTGATATTTAAAGTCTGCTTGGTCAAGGAACCTGACAACATGAATGTAATTTTCTACAGCTTTATTCATGAAGAAAAATGGTTTTTAAGGTCTTAAGGTGTGTTTCATGTGGACTTTACTTGAGGCTAAATGTCTGATGAGGTAAAACATTGCTTAGGTTAATGATACTGATCCTTCTAATGACATGGTTGAATCTCTAAGGTTTCACTGCAATCTGACACAAACACTTGAAGCACTTCAGAGAGTTCATTAGAACACAGACAGGAAGTGATACAACAGAGGTTCCTGCTGTCAGGCTATCAGTCTACAGTCCCTGTCCAGATTCTAACTACAGGGAAGTTTCGTGACGTAATTAAAACTCAGAGGTTTCATTTGCGAACTAAAAATAAACACTTGATGCACTGTCAGAGAGAGAGATACAGACCAGAGACAGGGAAACGATAAAGAGGTTCAAATAATGTTAATCACACAGACAGACAGACAGACAAAGACAGGGACTTATGCAAACGGGACGGGCAGACGGACGGACAGACAGACCGGCTGCACAACAATAATAACCTGCTTGGGTTTCACCCAGGGGTTAAAAAGGTCTTAGAGAGACATACACAGACACAGACCCACACAGACCAAGACCGAGAAAGATTGAGACAGAGACAGACCCAGAAAGAGAAAGACAGACAGAGATGCAAACACAGACAGAGGTAGACAGAGACAGACCCATGCAGACAGAGAGAAACAGGCACTGACTTAGACAGAGAGAGACAGACACAGAAAGACACTGTAGACACAGAAAGACACTGTAGACACAGACAGACACAGACAGGGACAAATGCTAATATGTTAATAAAAAAGGTTTTAGAATAGAAAGAACCTTGTTGCCATCCATCACCCGTCTATTAGAGGAGGAAGAATGAACACTGATACAGAGTATTGACGGCAGGAGATCTATAAATATTCTCCATACAGTGACCACTTGTCTGATTCACACGTACGCCATTCATGGCTTAATCAGGTCTCAAGTACTTCTATTTCGTGTAATAAATTCTATCTATTTATTTGACGAAAAATACAATATCTTTCACACTTATATCAAGTTTGAAGTCTTTCTATTGGACATATCTTGATGTGCATTTGACAAAGAACTAAATCGTTAACTTCTGAAGACTTTCTCTTGCATATATCATTTTGATACATATTTAACAATATTTTCCACATTTCAAACATGACTGAAGTTTTGTTATTTCTATCTCAATTCATATTGGCTTTATTACTCACCAAATGCAGGGAAATTCTCAACCTGTATTTCAAAACACTGTCGACATCAATTATTAATTAACTATCAATGTTATGGCACGTATACAGCATTTAAGGCCTAGACCATATGATTCGATAACTGGGCCAATACGGGGGAAAACTGGGCCAATACGAGACAAACTGGGCCAATATGAGTCATGAGCATGCACAGTTGCACATTTGTGAAAGCCCGAAGTTGTCTCTTCACAACTTTGACCCATGCTATTTGTTCACCAATCTTGTTTATAATTATTATTTCAATATAAATGAAATTCTAGTGTTGTGCAAATAGAATGAAAAGAAGTTAATAAATAAAATTGTCATTAATTAAGTATTTTCGTATTGGCCGAGTTACAGGAGCTCGGACATGTAACTCGGCCAATAAGGATATACTTAATTAATAACATTATATTAAAATTGTATCAATTTACTTAAGTTCTCAAGAAAACAATGAAACACGAAACAAACCCCAAATGAACAGATAATAGCTGCCAAAGTCAAGGCCTTCAGAATCCTACACACTTTACCTTAACCCTTAACATGCGGGCGACGGAATTATCCGGGCGGGCTATAAGCGATTCCTAGGTTTCTGAATACGGATCCCGGATACGAGACTTAGAATAATTCACGGCTGTCTAAGTATATACTATACCCCATACCGGGTCACGAGTCGATTGTGCCCGCGACCCGACCCATGAGAATGGCTGTATTTACGCATCGCGACCCGACATGAGAATAAAGCTTTGTTCAGTGTGTGGTCGGAATATCAAGCAAAATTCACACCAATTTGCGTGTGCATTGTTGACCCGAATCGCATCGATAATTAGCTTTACAAAAGGCCAATTATGTCGGGCTTAGCCCCCGAAGCATTAATTCGCTTGAGGCTATTTTCACCCACGTGTTTGTATTGCCTCGGGTTTGCCTCGCCCGAGACTGCTATCTGCCTCGCATCTCGCGAGACGGGGAAAAAAATCGCTAACTCACCTTACTCCCGCACTTCATATCATGTGAGCGAATTGTTTGTTTTCAAAAAAAAATACGGCAAAATAAAGGGGGAACAATGGACTACATTCCCATATAAAATTAGAAAATCTCAAAAAAATAACAAAGACACAGCAAGCGCCGTGAAAAAGGTCATGTTTACACTTCATAAATTTTGAAACAATCGGCGATTTTCACAACTTCTAAAACATTTATCAAGGCTAAAATACTGAATGCATTTTCATAATTTTTATATCACAATAAACCGAAAAGAATAATCTTTTATTCTATATAAAATGCGCAGATTTATTCACAGAAATAAAGATACAATTTTACCTTTCTGAGAGGCATGTGAAACCAAACGGCACACAAACTAATCAACATATTTTCATCAGTTATGGTTCGAGGTTAGCGTTTATTTGAAAAGTCAAACAACATAACCATATTTGGGTTGACATGTGCTTATTTGTCAACTGGTTCGAGATTATGATTTCTTGGAAAAGTGCGATGAACGACCGTTTGCAATGCCGCATACATGTTGTAAGTATTGACGATTTTATAGGTGGAAATAAAGACAAACTTTACATAGCTATAGAATTATAACCAAAGGTCGCATTCTAATAATTTTTATATCATTGTGAAGCTAGACATCTTGTCTTCAATTCCGTATATAAATGGAATTTTTTTCGTTTCGTATTTATGATGTTACGAGGCCCGAATAAAAGACAATCTTTCGAAAGTAATAGAATAAAAACGAAAAAACATAGAAAATTCATTCAAAGTTTCGAGTGTGAATTAGCCATTTGTGTACGGGTGTCGCTACTTGAATTTGTATTGAACGCCCGTATATAGTCCTTATTCGCCATGTAGATGCGGTATAATCGCCGCCTGGAAATTCCGCCAGCAGAGCTAGTTAGTGCCAAAGCCCAAACTACTGCTGCGAGCTGCGAGCCTGTAAATTCCGCCACAGGGGCTAAAAATGGTAAAATATATATACGCAACGTAAGGGTTAAATATGACATTCACGCACCGAACAATTAAGTTCTTAAAATAAAACAAACCTTACCAATGACAGCTATCAACACCTTTTGAATCCTATGAGAACTGTCCTAAAATATGCAACAAACACAAATGAAGAATTAAGTTATCAGAAACAAAACAAAATTTATCGATGAGAACTGTTAAAAGTCTTGTTCTAAATTTGACCTCAAATATGACATTCACGCACCGAACAATTAAGTTCTTAAAAGAAAACAAACCTTACCAATGACAGCTATCAACACCTTTTGAATCCTATGAGAATTGTCCTAAAATATGCAACAAACACAAATGAAGAATTAAGTTAACAGAAACAAAACAAAATTTATCAATGACAAATTTTTAACTGTTCTAAATTTGACCTCAAATATGACATTAACGCAATTAAAATCAATTTTTCAGAAAATTTGTGGACGTTAAGCGTTATTCTAGAAAACAAGATCAGCCGAGTGAACCATGGAATGATCAACAACCTGGTATCTGATGGTGTTGACAAACTGATCAGAGAGTTGGACCTTCATTGAAAGGGGGGGGGGGGGTTGTTTTGATTGTTCCTGTTCCTGTCTCCATGCTCCGCTTGGTTCGGTGTTGACTTAGAGCGGTCCGTAATCAAATCAATCGATGAAATCAAACCCTGAGTAATTGTGAAGAGATGTTGACGGATTCCGTAATTGAAAGATTTAACCGAGACTGAGGAACAAGCCACTGAAATAAAAGCTTTAATATAAGTTGATTGATGACGCGGGGAAGGGAGAGAATCAAGTTAGAGAGAGAAATGGAATTACACTGGACTTCTGTGTTTATTCCTGCATGGACAGACAACAGACAACATGTTGACGTGTGGGGGTTCCATAGCTGGGGGTCAGGGACAATTGGGAAGTTATTAATGATCTTAGAATCTATGAAAAGAAATGCTAAACCACAGAAAAAGAGAAATCAATTTATTAGTTATTTCTGAACAGGCTGATATGGTCTCAGACATTGAAATTGTGTTTCCTAAATTAGTACTTGATCATCAACTTGTCAGCATGTTTTTCCGATACTGTTGTCGCTCATTCATGATACCTTTGCTTCATGTTGAGATTATTTTCTCTTATTTATAGCACCTGAAACTGTACTTCATAAATTAGATATACAAGTCAATTTGTTAACGTATTTTTCAATCGAAACAGTATTGCAGTGTTATATAATAACATTGTGTATATTTATAAAATCTCATGAAATAGACAAGTTAATCAAGGTTGAAATATTTTCTTTGCGTATTTCATATGTTTCTATCGATCTTCATGTTTTCTGTTTACGTTCTCAATGCATCAAGACATCGTCTAAGATTGCATGGTTATTGACTTAAAAAAACAAGAATCATCAGAAGATGACATATCCAACCGGTCCCACAAAATTTGTAAAACATATCTTTGACAGATACTTGTGTATCTACTACCGTACTTCAGTTAGTGAGTATTACAGATGCTGAGTTTCAGGTATGTTAAGGGTTTTGGACTTCTGCTCCTGAAGCAGTCAAAATCAAACCCATTTCTATGGAAACAGAAAAAAATAAAATTTTCAGAAATCTGAAAATATCAAAAGCACCACTTCAGTTAGTGGGTAATACACATGCAAAGTTTCAGGAAGATATGCTGAAGACTTTTGGAGCTGTGCTCCGAAAACGAACCTGTCTCTGAACAAAGTCCAAATTCAACAAGTTTCTATGGAAACGAAAAAAAATAAAATTCAGAAATCTGAAAATATCAAAAGGCACCACTTCAGTTAGTGGGTAATACACATGCAAAGTTTCAGGAAGATATGATGAACGGTTTTGGAGCTGTGCTCCGGAAACGAACCTGTCTCTGACAAACTGTCTGACAAAGTCCAAATTCAACACGTTTCTATGGAAACGAAAAAAAAAAAATTCAGAAGTTTCAGAAAGGTATCATGAACGGTTTACGAATTCTGCTCCGGAAACGAAATGATTACGGACAGACGGACGGACGGACGGACGGACGGACGGATGGATAGGGTGAGGACTATTTCCCACGGTATTACATACCGGCGGGATAAAAAGGGTCAATATATCATTTTTTAATGTTTACTGCAGTCAACCTGCTTACTTCTGCAATAAAAGTCAAGGAGTTCTCCTTGTATGTTTATTGCAGTCCATGTATTTACTTCTCCCACACACATGATCCCGAGTTATCAACCCCAAGAGTCATATTGAATCCTGAACACCTGCTGAATGTGATAGAGGACATGTAGACCTGCCAACCAATCAAATACTTCGTTTACATGAACGTTCTTGAAGACCGAGCAGTTCCAATTATGTATGTAGTGAAAAACTATACATCCCTTGATATTCTCTTTGCATGGTTATGGCAATAAATGTATTCACTTCTGATAGATAGATATGAGCAATAAGATAAATCCCAAGAGTCATATATGATCCTGAACACATGTACATGCATTATGTGATAGGCATGTGCATGTGATAGATAAAATGCTTCAGAATACAAGAACGTTCTTGAAGACAGAACAAATTCAAATATGTGTTTTCTGAAGACTTGGATATCATGAAAACCTTCTCTGCATGTTGATGGCAATAAATGTATTTATATATAAATCCGTCTGACAGATTCATAGATGCACCAAGTTATTAATCCCAAGAGTCATAAAGAATTCCAAACACATGCAGGACATGATAACGGACATGTGTCACCATATCAACAGATTCAGAAGAATGGGATAAATCAAATTATGTATGTTCAGACAAATTGAACATTCTCACGACATTCCCTTGCAGGTTTATTCTCCTTGCATGTTAATCTGTTTTCGAATAAATGGTCATTCTTTAAGAATAAGATAAAGCAAACCCAGTAATCATACAATAATACAGGAGTCAGATGCTGTACTATAGATCATTCATGTGATAAAACTGTCAGTAGGAAATGAAACTGACTGGTACAAGTCATTTAGTCAGATCCAATCATTAAGCATCAAATTCATCCTTCTTGGATGAAATAAGATGGACAAGTTTTCAGCAAAATACATTTTTAAAAACATATTTTTTCATTACTTTTTACAAATATAAACATAGTACCAAACATTTTTATACTTATATTCATCCTTCAGGGATGACAATCAATAGACATGTTAATTTTCTGAATGTCAATATCTTTATTGTAAAGAACATGTTTCCTCCTTACCTTTTTTGCAAAATACCATAACTTTTTATAACATAACAAAGGTGGAAAACAATAACAAAAATGAAACAAGAGTCATCAGAAGATGACATATCCCACAGGTTCCACAAAATTTGTAAAAAACACATCTTTTACAGATACTTGTGTATCTACTACTGTACTTCAGTTAGTGAGTATTACAGATGCTGAGTTTCAGGTATGTTAAGGGTTTTAGACTTCTACTCCAGAAGCAGTCAAAATCAAGAACAACCAACATCCCTCTCATGTTTCTATCGAAACAGAAAAAAAAAAAAAAAAATCAGAAAAAATCTGAAAATATCAAAAGGCACCACTTCAGTTAGTGGGTAATACACATGCAAAGTTTCAAGAAGATATGATGAACGGTTTTGGAGCGGTGCTTCGGAAACAAACCTGTCTCTGAACAAAGTCCAAATTCAACAAGTTTCTATGGAAACATAAAAAAAAAAAAAATTTCAGAAGTCTGAAAATATCAAAAAGCACCACTTCAGTTAGTGGGTAATACACATGCAAAGTTTCAGGAAGATATGATGAACGGTTTTGGAGCTGTGCTCCGGAAACGAACCTGTCTCTGACAAACTGTCTCTTCAACAAGTTTCTATGGAAACGAAAGTAAATAAAATTTTTAAAAATCTGAAAATATCCAAAGGCACCACTGCAGTAAATGTGTAATACATATGTAAAGTTTCAGAAAGATATGATAAATGATTTTCAAATTCTGCTCCGGAAACGAAATGATTACAGACGGACAGACGGACAGACGGGGCGTTGACTATATCCCACGGTATTACATACCTGTGGGATAATAAATGTACAAATAATGGTCATAACAGGGAAATGATGGAAAACAGCTAAAACTTTTCTGAAGTAATCAAGAATTTTTTTTAAAAATTCAGCTTAGAAGGACAAAAATAATGTTGAAAGTTTAAGAAAAAAACATTCAATTAGGAAAAGAAAAGAAAAAACAAGTCTTAAAAACGTTTTTAACCTTCTTTGACAATATGAAAACAAAAAAAAAGAAAACAATTTCATTGAAGTTCAAGAAAAACAGCGATAATGGTCACAGTGATGTGGAAAGTTGATGACATGATCCAAGATAATGGAAATAATTCTTGTTTAGAGTTATAATTAAAGTTTACTTTGCTCATCAGAAAGATTAAAATTTTTCAAAGATGCTTTGACTAATCTAATCAACCTTGTTGAAATGTTACCATGACCTGCAAAATCAATAATTGGAAAGTTCATGGAGTGAGAGAAAATTACAAGAAAACTAATACCAAGTACAAAAAGGTTCTTTTCAATCCCTCCATCAATCTTCAATCATGTTCTCTACAGAATACCCTCACACTTGAAGAATATTAAAGGACTGTCACTTCAAGAAACTTTCTGCCATCAAACCAAATCACTTAACACTTTAACTGCCGAATATACTAAGAAGCAAACCTTCTGGATGTCCAATTTACATGAATCATAATTTGTGGTTTTTGGACTGGTGACAGGCATGGCTTGACATATTTCAAGTCATACAGTTAAAAATAGAGCCATGGGCTCTGTAGCTCATCAGGATTTTCTTTATTATCTAAGGTTGTATATCTAAGTTATCTCAAGTAATACAATGTTAACAAGCAAAAAATAGGTTTTTAGATCATGACCCGTGACCTGTATTTGGAGTCACAGGGTCACCAATCCTACAATTAAGAATCACCTTTGACCAAAGAGTCTCTACACAACTTTTCAGCTCTCTAGACCTTTTGGAACTGGAGAAGAAGACTAAAATAGTTTTTTTGGGTTGTGACCTCTGTGACCCCATTTGGGGTCACGGGGTCACGAAATCTACAATTTAGAATCCCCATTGGCCAAGGAGTCTGCACACAACTTTTCAGCTCTCTAGACCTTTTGGAACTGGAGAAGAAGATGATAATAGGTTTTTAAGGATGTGACCCCTGTGACCCCATTTGGGGTCATGGGGTCACGAAATCTACAATTTAGAATCCCCATGGGCCAAGGAGTCTGCACACAACTTTTCAGCTCTCTAGACCTTTTGGAACTGGAGAAGAAGATGAAAATAGGTTTTTAAGGATGTGACCCCATTGACCCCAAATGGGGTCACAGTGTCACGAAATCTACAATTTAGAATCCCCATTGGCCAAGGAGTATGCACACAACTTTTCAGCTCTCTAGACCTTTTGGAACTGGAGAAGAAGATGAAAATAGGTTTTTAAGGATGTGACCCCTGTGACCCCATTTGGGGTCATGGGGTCACGAAGTCTACAATTTAGAATCCCCATTGGCCAAGGAGTATGCACACAACTTTTCAGCTCTCTAGAACTTTTGGAACTGGAGAAGAAGACGAATATAGGTTTTTGGGGATGTGACCTCTGTGACCCCATTTGGGGTCACGGGGTCACAAAATCTACAATTTAGAATCCCCATTGGCCAAGGAGTCTGCACACAACTTTTCAGCTCTCTAGACCTTTTGGAACTTGAGAAGAAGATGATAATAGGTTTCTAAGGATGTGACCCCTGTAACCCCATTTGGGGTCATGGGGTCACAAAATCTACAATTTAGAATCCCCATTGGCCAAGGAGTCTGCACACAACTTTTCAGCTCTCTAGACCTTTTGGAACTGGAGAAGAAAATGAAAATAGGTTTTTAAGGATGTGACCCCTGTGACCCCATTTGGGGTCATGGGGTCAAGAAATCTACAATTTAGAATCCCCATTGGCCAAGGAGTCTGCACACAACTTTTCAGCTATCTAAACCTTTTGGAACTGGAGGAGAAGATGAAAATAGGTTTTTAAGGATGTGACCCCTGTGACCCCATTTGGGGTCATGGGGTCACGAAGTCTTCAATTAAGAATCCCCATTGGCCAAGGAGTCTGCACACAACTTTTCAGCTCTCTAGACCTTTTGGAACTGGAGAAGAAGATGAAAATAGGTTTTTAAGGATGTGACCACTGTGACCCCATTTGGGGTCATGGGGTCACGAATTCTACAATTTAGAATCCCCATTGGCCAAGGAGTCTGCACACAACTTTTCAGCTCTCTAGACCTTTTGGAACTGGAGAAGAAGATGAAAATAGGTTTTTAAGGATGTGACCCCTGTGACCCCATTTGGGGTCATGGGGTCACGAAATCTACAATTTAGAATCCCTATTGTTGAAGGAGTCTGCACACAACTTTTCAGCTCTCAAGACCTTTTGGAACTGAAGAAGAAATGAAAATAGGTTTTTAAGGATGTGACCCCCTGTGACCCCATTTGGGGTCATGGGGTCACGAAATCTACAATTTAGAATCCCCATTGGCCAAGGAGTCTGCACACAACTTTTCAGCTCTCAAGACCTTTTGGAACTGAAGAAGAAGATGAAAATAGGTTTTTAAGGATGTGACCTCCTGTGACCCCATTTGGGGTCATGGGGTCACAAAATCTACAATTTAGAATCCCCATTGGCCAAGGAGTCTGCACAAAACTTTTCAGCTCTCTAGACCTTTTGGAACTGAAGAAGAAGATGAAAATAGGTTTTTAAGGATGTGACCCCTGTGACCCCATTTGGGGTCATGGGGTCACGAAATCTACAATTTAGAATCCCCATTGGCCAAGGAGTCTGCACATAAAATTTCAGCTCTGTGGAATCATTGGTTCTGGAGAAGAAGTCGAAAAAGCGAAAAGTTTACGGATGGACGGATGGACGGATGGACGGACGGACGGACGGATGGACGGACGCCGGACACCATGCCATGCCATAAGCCCATCGGGCCTTTCAGGCCTGATGAGCTAAAAACATGAAAATGTAAGAATATGATCATGTTTGGTACCTGACAAATATGGCAGACGTAAATAATATAATTATTTATTCTATCATCTACCGTTCTTGTCAACGGTCTAAGGGGAGTAACTCTGGGACAATTACAAGGATAAAAATCCAGACCGCTGATTGGCTGGAGAGTGTCTTCTGCCATGTTTCATTGAGTAAACAGTAAAGTTGATCAACCAAACTCACATCTTCCCTCGTTTTTCCAGGTATTTATGACTTTGTTACATCCATTGTTTTGTACACTTTCATGCCACATGTTTAAATGTATCTAGGTTTTGTAATATAAAGCTCATTTACGGTAAAGTTTGACATTTTACTACATAGCTGTTTCGCGGTGAAATTGCCGCCACTTTGCAAATAGACTCTTTTCAGTAAAATATCCTTGATAGAGTAAATATGGTATTAATACATCATGAAAATGTATTTTTGTACTGTATTATTACTTTTCGCTCATGTGAAAATCATTTATTCACAATGTAATTGTAGTTTGGACATATTATTTATGTCTGCCATATTTGTCAGGTACCAAACATGATCATATTCTTACAAAAACATGAGAGATATTTGATGACATGGAAGAGATTAAGTTGGAATCAACAACTGCATGGTAATGGGATTATCTGCACGGAAACAACATAGACCTTTCTGTACATGGTATTCAAATCATGTTGTCAAAAATCATCCAAAAATCGGTAGAATTTGTTTTACAAATATGGCTGGAATCCAAAGCGTAGGCAAAGATGAGAAAGAATAATTGGCTCTTGAAACAAACAAAGCTTTCTAAACATCGGCCATGTCACTTGTGTCTATAAACAACATTCTGAAAATGTTCACTGATGAAAAACACTAATTTGACACTCTGAACATAATGTCAATAATTTGGTCTTTTCATTCACGTAAGTGTGTAACGTCAAACCAATGCTGAGAGTAGTCCGACAACAAAAGAAGTCTGGTCAGACCTGTAGTGATAAAAGGTATTTAGAAAATTTATCGTGCAATAAAATAAGAAAATTACTCAAATACAAATTGTCAATCATTTTGTCTAAAATTACTTACAAACTTGGAGAAATACTTTCTCTAAAGTTTCTCAAGTCAAAGCATGCATCTAAAGTGGAATACAATGAGTATGAAGGGTAACACATGTGGGGAAAAGACAATTTCCACTTTACAAGTACAAATTATCAATTACTTTGTCTAAATTACTTACAAACTTCAAGAAAACATTTCACAAAAGTGTCTGACATCTAACAATCTGTCTTGTAAGAATGAGAATACAATGAATCGGTTTACAAAAGAACAGAACTCTCAAGGACAGACATGATGAGATCAAATACATGTTACCTAAACCTGGAGGCGGTGAATTAATTAAGTCAAGAAGACGAGCACAAGACAAATATCTGCCTCACTGATCCAGATGAAAGAAGATGCAGGAAGAGAATAACGGGTCTCGTGAAGACACAAAGTGACACAGTAATTGACCAACCAACATCTACGTTTCATCTGATGCAGAGATGAAAGTATTCTACAATTTTGCTTGAAGGAGTATACAGGTATGGGTGAATTCTATATATTTTCATGTGGTGAGGTGACTGGAGGAACAACAATTGGGAAAATGGTGAAAGTGTTGTGGTGATCTTGAATATAAGGTTTAAGGTCACAAAAGTGGTGTCGGCATTATCAACCAATAGAGATTGTAACAAAATTTCAAGAGATTAATTGCTATGGGATATCATGAGATATCACATTGACAAGAACAGGACGGATGGACGTACGTACGTACGGATGGATGCTGCTGAACACACAGTACTCCGTTCCACATTGCAGGGGGGTCAATAAAAAGGGTATCTATTGACCTCATCAAAACATCTTCAATAAGATCTTGACATTTTGGATAACATATGGATCAATAAAAAATATTATGGATCGTTTCTAACTATCCTCCCATCCATTCCCTTTGAAATTTCAATAAAATTGGCATGGTGTCAAAGTGGATCCCCTGGTGAATGATTTCAATATGTTTTTATTGATGGTACCACGCTAGGTCCCAGTGAAGTGAAGTGAAAGAGGGCCGCTATACATCAGACTCTAATGCTCTTTAACAAGCAGTTGGAAAAATTACTTTAAGCCAAGGAGAGCATTTTTCAGAGGATTTTGACATTGATGAATTATTTAAAGGTATAAACAGGATTTTTAAATGGTGACATTTTACTTGTTCGCAAGGGTCAAAAGTTGAACCAAAAAAGAAAAGTTATGAACTTAATAAATATTGTGTTATACATCATCTTCAAATAATAAACCAATATCAATAAAAAATGTAAAATAAATGATATAAATATAGTTTTACCGGTAATTAAAGCATTCAATCAAATATATCTTCCTTTTTAAAAATTTATTAATTTAACAGTGGTAATTTCTAGTCTATGATAGTGCGTTCATGTAATCTACAAGAATATTATCACAGGCAGAAATCCTGCAAAGGACCACCTACAATGCTTAAAAGTAATACCTGCAACCTTCAGCTAAAACTGTTGGAATTTGACTGTAAAACTACACCCAACCCTCCATGACAAACAGTACCATTGACAAATGGGTACCTGGTTCTCACTTTCACTGAATTCAAACATTGTTTGTCAAATTTTGTACACTAACCACAGCACTTTGCTTCCAAAACTAATTTACAGTTCACATTCAACAGTAACGGTCTAGTTATTATCAGTAACATACGTGATCAAATATTTATCAGATTCCCATGAAACATGTAAGAAACTGAACCTCGTTGCCATTATTATCAATCTTCAAACATGAAGAGTAAAGATACAGAGTCTTCACAACCAGCAAGGAGTTCACCTCCATCACACAGAACCATCTGCTGTCCATCATGTGACGTGATCCTCAACAGAGTCTCATTGATACTGAAGAGGGGATGACCAATCTCTATCTAGAAATATTGGGGGAAAATAGGAGAACATTTTTATTTTTATAAACTGCCTTGGGCATGAAGACAGTCTATTTGAAAAATCTTTTTTGACCAGTCTGTTCCATTGAAAGACTATCAACATTGATGAGACCATATTAAGATGACCTCAATACTGTATACACCAGGAGCTGCATGAGGGTGGAGGTATTCCTGTTCACAAGTTACACAGCTTGAACTGCCAATTCTGAAGATCCACCTTTTGACACATATTCAAAGTTCAACAAAATCATAGAAAATAAATGTAAAGAAGTAATCAGATCCTGTAACAGTGAGACTAAAATGAGAAAGTGACATGTAATATAGCTCCACCTCAGAATGACATTGATCAAAAGATAAGAGATCAATTCATTAAAGGTACATCCATTTATATTGTGTTGTTGGAGGTCACATATTGGTGTTACTTTATCGAGAAGTATCGACTGTTACCGAAAACTACCATTTTGATGATAGTAGACATAGCATATTGGTGATATGAAGGTAAAAGTAGTGATCTCTGATCGAAAACCGGACAATGCACAGTGTGTGGTGCGCGCCAATGAGTCAAACGTAATTCTTGAATCTTATTTATCACAGACAAAATGACAAATTTGAGTTGATAATGTTCAATAGGTCATATAACTACTGTGCATGTAAATAGGACGTGAAATTTCGTTTTCTGCACATACATAACTATGTTACTCAATTTTAATTGGAAACTACCGTTAGTAATTATGACATATTTAGCGATTGGGGATAAATATGCAAACTGAGTGAATTTATTTGTATTGTAGACAAAACATGTGGTGAGTTGGAATGTATTAAAGCCAAATAAAATTTTATCAAACACAATGGATGAACCTTTAAACAAAGAGACAACTCCTCTGGAGCTGATCAGGTTTGAATTAGTACATTATTTAAAGATTAAACTGTTGATTTTCCAGGAGTTGTCAAAGGGTTAACAAATATGCAATTTATAATACACCTTGGACAAGAAGTCTGCACACAAGATTTCACCTTTCTAGGGCATTTTGTTCTGAGAAGAACATGTGGATGGTCGAGAGATAGATAAATGCATAGACGGTTGGGAGGCCATGAACCCATTGATGAGCTATAGAGACTTGTTGGTAGATTAAATCAGAGTCCACATGAAGGAGAGGGTTTGTTGACCAATTTTATAGCAGAAGCATTAACAGAAAAACTGTCAAACTCTTATAAATGAGTACACAAGTACCATTTTCCTCATGAAAGTTTAGCTGTGTCAAAGATTTCCTAACAAAAGCATGAATCCTTCAAACTTGAGATCAGGACTGAACACTGAATAAAGTAGCTGTTAAAACAATCAGGATATATTCCTGAGAGACACTGAGAGTCTCAGTCAACACCGATTCCTGGACATCCATGTGTGACTTCTGATAGTGTACCAATTCCAAGAGTAATGAAGAGAGGTACGGCAAGTGAATGTCATAAACGTAATGGAAACTGCAATGAAACTGCCAGTCAATAGACCTCTCCACTTCAGAAGGACCTTATTAAACTGAGGGGCACGGTAAAACCACATAAACACACGAAATAAAGATGTCTACATTGTTAGAAAGTAATGTAAGATCATGGCTGTGATAAAACATTGTAAAGTGGAGAGAAGTTCCACGGTGGACGTTAAGTTAGTTAAATAAACCGAAGTTAAGATATCCTGTCTGCTACCCTGAAGATATGGGGAGAGAGATACCATGGAAGACGTCATGTAAGTTAAATAAACCGAAGCTTAGATGACCTACACATTATCGTTAAGGTATGAAAGCTGAGGAGTTCCACAGTGGTCTCCTGTCTCTCACTGACCAGAAGGCGATAAAACTATCAATCGGGAGGGAATATTCTCGTCCAAGTCATGTAACTGGAGTTAGATAGATGTTAGATGTCTGAGCTGTTATTCCTGAAAGATGGAAGTTTGTGAGAATACTGTTTGCTCACTGAGAAAAATCTTGGTCCAAGAAGAAACTCTACACTTGCACTGTTTGTCTTCATCATCTGGGAATATGAATCAGCATGTCTGAAGTCCAGCGGGAATCATTCATCTAGTATCTTAATATTATTTATTTAATATTAATTAATATTTTGAGGTATTTTTCACATCCAGATGTTAACTTGGTATCTTCTATATTCAAATCATATCATACAAAATTAAATGTTTAAAACAATTCTTTATCACAAACAGCAACAAACAACAACAGTTGAGTTGCTTCACGTGTATACCAAGTTTGATGAAAATATATGACATCAATTTCAAGTTTTGTTCAAGAAATGATCCAAGTATCACAGACAGCATGTGAGACACTCCATCATGGAGGACACTAACTACTAGCTCACAAGGATGGTCAAAAGAAAAACAAAGTTCCAGAAGATGAATGTTCATCTTACATGGGAACAAAACAATTGCAAGACCAACATGAAACAAGATGTGTTTGTTAAACACGGATGCCCCCAGATATACCAAAGTTATGGCCAAGGTTAAAGTTTTCTGAATATTGTCCACTGCGGCAAGGTCAAGGTCACAAGGTCAAATATGATGACCTCATCTGAGAGGTCTCATCACAAGGTATGCACATGCCAAGTATGAAAGCCGTAGCTCTGAGCAATCCAAAGTTATGGCCAAGGTTAACGTTTTCTAAATATTGTCCACTGCGGCAAGGTCAAGGTCACAAGGTCAAATATGACAACCTCATCTGAAAGTCTCATCATTAGGTATGCACATGTAAAGTATGAAAGCCGTAGCTCTGAGCAATCTAAAGTTATGGCCAAGGTTACAGTTTACTGAAGATGCCGACTGCGGCAAAGTCAAGGTCAAGGTCACAAGGTCAAATATGATGACCTCATCTGAAGGTCTCATCACAAGGTATGCACATGCCAAGTATGAAAGCCGTAACTCTTAACAATCAAAAGTTATGGCCAAGGTTAAAGTTTTCTGAAAATGTTCATTGCGGCAAGGTCAAGGTCACAAGGTCAAATATGATGACCTCATCTGAAAGGTCTCATCATATGAACGTAAGAGTATTGATTTCTGATCGAAAAACGGACAATACACAGCGTGTGGCGCACGCCATTGAGTCAAACGTAATTTTGGAATCTTATTTAAACCAGACAAAATAACAAATTTGGGTTGATAATGTTCAATAGGTCATATAACCACTGTGCACTGTAAATAGGATGTGCACTTTCGGTTTCTGCACATGCATAATGATGTTTGTATTGTAAACAGCACATATGGTGTGTTGGAACGTATTAAAGCCAAATAAAATTTTATGAAACACAATGGATGCACCTTTAATTCATGTACAATCTTTACAGAATTATAAAACTATTAAAACTGAAAGGTCATAGGGTTTTTGTTTGCTAGCTTTCTTCAACTTTATTTCCATCACTTTATTTCAGCAGCTAATATCATTGCAGGGAGAAAGCCAGCAACTTCAGTTTGGCTTTACTGTGCAGTGAAACCTGCAAGCATTATCTGGAACTACATAACCATGGATGGTACTGTATGTAATTACAATGAACATTTTTACTGAATGAACGAATGACTTATCAAATGTTGACCATGCTAATCATAGGCAGGTCAAGGAAGTTTCAAAAGGTGTTCAAATATTGAGCCCCCCCCCCCCCCCCCCCCCCCCCTCTTCTGGATCCGCACATAACTGAACTATCTTGGTATTCTACAATCGCTGCTTCCAACCATAGTTATCGGTCTCTACAAGCCTTATTTAAGAAATAGAAGACGAGATGGAGTGCTTTATGCTCTCTGCTATGTTTTATTCTACGATAAAGCACGACAACGAGTCTTCTATTTTTTTTATATGAGATGCCTTCAAATAGTTACTCGCTTTTATATAAAAACTGTGGAGATATAATGTTGTTTGTATAAACTTTATTTTGAAAATATTAATGCCTCCCGTCGTAGAACACATCCGCTAGCATTGAACAATCAAAGTGACGTAACATATGACATCATTTTCTAAGCGACGTTCTAACTGACGTCTAAAATCATGAGCATGTTTTATTGTCTCATAAAGCATGCTGTCGGTCCCATTGACAGCCTGTGTTTTATTTCCATGGGTATCTTACATTATAAAATAAACGCCTGCATGGAATAGACGCCTAAAGTGTAGAAAAAACAGAAGCCTGGTGTCTCAACTGGATTTATGGTATTTCATTTTGTATTTTCTAATTCATATGTGAAAATTTATAAAAATTGTTTTCTATAATGTCTTCTGTTTTTCTCATGGCATCAAGAAATCCTCTAAGATTGCATGATGTTTATTGCAGTCAACATATTTACTTCTGCAATAAAAGTCAAGAAGTTTTCTTTGTATGTTTATTGCAGTCAACATATTTACTTCTGCAATAAAAGTCAAGTTACTTCTCCCACATACATGATCCCGAGTTATCAACCCCAAGAGTCATATTGAATCCTTAACACTTGCTGTGTGTGATAGAGGACATGTAGACCTGCCAACCAATCAACTGCTTCGCTTGGTATGTTTATTGCAGTCAATCTGCTTACTTCTGCAATAAAAGTCAAGGAGTTCTCTTGGTATGTTTATTGCAGTCCATGTATTTACTTCTGCAATAAAAGTCAAGGAGTTCTCTTGGTATGTTTATTGCAGTCATTGCATGTATTTACTTCTCCCACATACATGATCCCTAGTTATCAACCCCAAGAGTCATATTGAATCCTGAACACCTGCTGAATGTGATAGAGGACATGTGGACCTGTCAACCAATCAAATACTTTGTTTACAAGAACGTTCTTGAAGACCGAGACATTCCAATTATGAATGTAACGAAAAACTATACATCCCTTGATATTCTCTTTGCATGCCCGTGGTTATGGCAATAAATGTATTCACTTTGGATAGATATATATGAGCATTAAGATAAATCTCAAGAGTCATATTTGATCCTGAACATATGCAGTGATATAATGCACATGTCAACCAATCAAATGATTCAGAATACAAGAACGTTCTTGAAGACCAAGAAATTTCAATAATGCACACAGACAGACAGATATTTTATTTCAGTCTCACCTCATAATTACAAAGTAAACTACAGCTTCTTAGTAAAAATTTAGACACTCCATGCAGAATGATGAGATACTGTAGTGAAAAACTATACAGCCCTGGATATTATCTTGGCATGGTTATGGCAATAAATGTATTCACTTCTGATAGATATATGTGAGCAATAAGATAAATCCCAAGAGTCATATATGATCCTGAACACATGTACATGCATTATGTGATAAGCATGTGTATGTGATAGATAAAATGCTTCAGAATACAAGAATGTTCTTGAAGACAGAACAAGTTCAAATATGTGTTTTCTGAAGACTTTGACATCATGAAAACCTTCTCTGCATGTTGATGGCAATAAATGTATTTATATATAAATCCAACTGACAGATTCATAGATGCACCGAGTTATTAATCCCAAGAGTCATATAGAATTCCAAACAAATGCAGTACGTGACAACGGACATGTGTCACCATATCAACTGATTCAGAAGACTGGTATAAATCCAATTATGTATGTTCAGACAAATTGAACATTCTCAAGACATTCCCTTGCACGTTTATTCTCCTTGCATGTTAATCTACTTTAGAATAAATGGTCATTCTTTAAGAATAAGATAAAGCAAATCCAATAATCATACAATAATACAGGAGTCAGATGCTGTACTATAGATCATTCATGTGATAAAACTGTCAGTAGGAAATGAAACTGACTGGTACAAGTCATTTAGTCAGATCCAATCATTAAGCATCAAATTCATCCTTCTTGGGTGAAATAAGATGGACAAGTTTTCAGCAAAATACATTTTTAAAAACATATTTTTTCATTACTTTTTACCATACATTTTTATACTTATATTCATCCTTCAGGTTTGACAATCAATAGACAAAAAAAAATCAGCTTAGAAGGACAAAAATAATGTTGAAAGTTTAAGAAAAAAACATTCAATTAGGAAAAGAAAAGAAAAAACAAGTCTTAAAAACTTTTTAACCTTCTTTGACAATATGAAAACAAAAAAAAGAAAACAATTTCATTGAAGTTCAAGAAAAACAGCGCAAAGTGATGTGGAAAGTTGATAACATGTTCCAAGATAATGGAAATAATTAAAGTTATAATTAAAGTTTACTTTGCTCATCAGAAAGATTTTGAATTTTCAACGATGCTTTAGACTATAATTAATCTAATCAACCTTGTAGAAATGTTACCATGACCTGCAAAATCAATAATTGGAAAGTTCAAGCTTTGAGAGAAAATTACAAGATAACTAAGACCAAGTACAAAAAGGTTTTTTTCAATCCCTCCATCAATCTTCAATCATGTTCTCTACAGAATACCTCCACACTTGAAGAATATTAAAGGACAGTCACTTCAAGAAACTTTCTGCCATCAAACCAAATCACTTAACACTGCAGAATACACCAACACCAAAACCTTCTGGATGTCCAATTTACATGAATCATAATTAGTGACTTTTGGACTGGTGACAGGCATGACTAGACATAGGCAATTTCAGATATTCCAAGTCCTGCAGTTAAAAACATGAAAACATGAGAGATATTTGATGACATGGAAGAGATTAAGTTGGAATCAACAACGTGCATGGTAATGGGATTATCTGCACGGAAACAACATAGACCTTTCCATACATGTTATTCAAATCATGTTGTCAAAAATCATCCAAAAATCTGTAGAATTTGTTTTACAAATATGGCTGGAATCAAATGCGTAGGCAAAGATGAGAAAAAATAATTGGCTCTTGAAACAAACAAAGCTTTCTAAACATCAGCCATGTCACTTGTGTCTATAAACAACATTCTGAAAATGTTCACTGATGAAAAACAATAATTTGACACTCTGAACATAATGTCAATAATTTGGTCTTTTCATTCACGTAAGTGTGTTACGTCAAACCAATGCTGAGAGAAGTCCAACAACAAAAGAAGTCTGGTCAGACCTGTAGTGATAAAAGGTATTTAGAAAATTTATCGTGCAATAAAATAAGAACATTACTCAAATACAAATTGTCAATTATTTTGTCTAAAATTACTTACAAACTTGGAGAAATACTTTCTCTAAAGTTTCTCAAGTCAAAGCATGCATCTTAAAGTGGAATACAATGATTATGAAGGGTAACACATGTGGGGAAACGACAATTTCCACTTTACAAGTACAAATTATCAATTACTTTGTCTAAATTACTTACATACTTCAAGAAAACATTTCACAAAAGTGCCTGACATCTAACAATCTGTCTTGTAAGAATGAGAATACAATGAGTCTGTTTACAAAAGAACAGAACTCTCAAGGACAGACATGATGAGATCAAATACATGTTACCTAAACCTGGAGGCGGTGAATTAATTAAGTCAAGAAGACGAGCACAAGACAAATATCTGCCTCACTGATCCAGATGAAAGAAGATGCAGAAAGAGAATAACGGGTCTCGTGCAGACATCAAGTGACACAGTAATTGACCAACCAGCATCTACGTTTCATCTGATGCAGAGATGAAAGTCTTCTACAATTTTGCTTGATGGATGTATACAAGATATTTTCATGTGGTGAGGTGACTGGAGGAACAACAATTTGGAAAAAGGTGAAAGTGTTGTGGTGATCTTGAATATAAGGTCAAGGTCACAAAAGTGGTGTCAGCATTTATCAACCAATAGAGACTGTAACAAAATTTTAAGAGATTATGGTTCATGAGATATCACGTTAACAAGAACAGGGCGGATGGACGTACGTATATACGTACGGATGCAGCTGAATACATAGAACCCTGTTCCACATTGCAGCGGGGGACAATAAAAGGGGTACCTATTGACCTCATCAAAACATCTTCAATAAGATCTTGACATTTTGGATAACATATGGATAAATAAAAAATATAATGGATCGTTTCTAACTATCCTCCCATCCATTCCCTTTGAAATTTCAATAAAATTGGCATGGTGTCAAAGTCAATCCCCTAATGAACGATTTCAGTATGTTTTTATTGATGGTACCACGCTAGGTCCCAGTGAAGTGAAGTGAAAGAGGGCCGCTATACATCAGACTCTAAAGCTCTTTAACAAGCAGTTGGACACTGAAAAATTACTTAAAGCCAAGGAGAGGATTTTTCAGAGGATTTTGACATTGATGAATTATTTAAAGGTATATAAACAGGATTTTTAAAAGGTGACATTTTACTTGTTGTCAAGGGTCAAAAGTTGAACCAAAAAAGAAAAGTTATGAACTTAATAAATATTGTGTTATACATCATCTTCAAATGATAAACCAATATCAATAACAAATGTAAAATAAATCATATAAATGTAGATTTAATTAAAGCATTAAATCAAATATATCTTCCTTTTTAAAAATTGATTAATTTAATAGTGGTAATTTCTAGCCTATGATAGTGCCTTCATGTAATCTACAAGTATATTATCACAGGCAGAAATCCTGCAAAGGACCACCTATAATGCTTAACAGTAAAACCTGCAAACTTCAGCTGAATAAAGTAGCTGTTAAAACAATCAGGATATATTCCTGAGAGACACTGGGAGTCTCAGTTAACACCGATTCCTGGACATCCATGTGTGACTTCTGATAGTGTACCAATTCCAAGAATATATCAATTTCAAGAGTAATGAAGAGAGGTACGGCAAGTGAATGTCATAAACGTAATGGAAACTGCAATGAAACTGCCAGTCAATAAACCTCTCCACTTCAGAAGGACCTTATTAAACTGAGGGGCACAGTAAAACCACATAAACACACGAAATAAAGATGTCTACATTGTTAGAAAGTAATGTACGATCATGGCTGTGCTAAAACATTGTAAAGTGGAGAGAAGTTCCATGGTGGATGTCAAGTTAGTTAAATAAACCGAAGTTAAGATATCCTGTCTGCTACCCTGAAGATATGGGGAGAGAGATACCATGGAAGACGTCATGTAAGTTAAATAAACCGAAGCTTAGATGACCTGCACATTATCCTTAAGGTATGGAAGCTGAGGAGTTCCACAGTGGTCTCCTGTCTCTCACTGACCAGAAGGAGATAAAACTATCAATCGGGAGGGAATATTCTCGTCCAAGTCATGTAACTGGAGTTAGATAGATGTTAGATGTCTGAGCTGTTATTCCTGAAAGATGGAAGTTTGTGAGAATACTGTTTGCTCATTGAGAACAATCTTGGTCCAAGAAGAACTCTACACTTGCACTGTTTGTCTTCATCATCTGGAATATGATTCAGCATGTCTGAAGTCCCGAGGGATCGTATCATTCATCTAGTCTCTTATAAAATTTATATTTTTATATTTTTGTTCACATCCAGATGAAATACAAGTAACTGAAGAAGGTTCGAGATCAATATGAAATTAATTAAAATTTATTATCAAATTTAAGACAATTAATTACGTTGTTCAAATATTTAAGATAAACAAATTTTATTAAATCATCTCATTTCCAAATAAGAAATGTCACCAGTTTACAACTCGCTTCATATATAGAGAATACTACACGAGGTCTCATTAGAGGTTTGAGGTTTGGATGAACAGCAACACCCGACGCGTTATGACTGTAATCGTGGCCTACAGTACAGTAGAAAGACGCTCGGACAGTGACCTTGTCGACTCGCAATCGGCATGATGTCAACATCAAAGGGCAAGGTCAACGCAGAGTGAAAATGTTTGACTTTGGCTAGTATCATTGCAAGTACCATTGCAAGCCAGTGGCGTAGGAACGGTTTTTAGGGTGGGGGGGCCCAATTTTTTTTCTTGAGAGCGGGGGGTGGATCACGCTTGGGTGGGTCAGAATACCCCGTCTGTGTTGAGTGGGGGGGGGGGACAAGAAAACCTTAGTCATTTTAGATGTGTTTCACCGATTATTTAAATTAAAATCACGTGACCCTGCTTTGGGGATAAAAATAACGTCATGTGACCTTACTTTGGGGCCAAAAAAGTCACGTGACCTTGCTTTGGTAGCCAAAAATGTCACGTGACCTTGATTTTGAGGCCCAAAAAAATCACTTGACAGGTGTGGCTGTAAAAAATCGATTTTATGTAAAGTAAATACACCAAATTGTACCTAGATCAAATCAGAAATGAACATTTGAAAATGTGTTTGAACTAAAACATGCACCTGAATAGAATAAGCACCGTTAACATAATTTTAAAGGCGGAAATTTTAAAAAATTATAATAGAAATCATTCATTTTCAGAGAAAGGACAGTATGTCCTAGCTGTGAAAGGGAGAAAGACCTATACTCGCGAGAAAGTTGAAAGTTAGCATGTATCATACTCCTAGTGCTTTTGTTCTTAATATTTCGGATAATAATCATTACAAATGTTTAATCTGCATATGCTGCATTAACACTAGGCCACGATTAGTCCATAATATCAACAATTTGGAATTTTTGAGTGCGTGTGTTAGGGTACTCAGGACCATATAGTTGTAATTGCAAGGGATCTGTTTGAGCTTCAATATTTGCAGCCAAGACAACCGAAGTCCTGATAAAATGGAAATAAAATAGGATTGAAATAAAGTTGACAAGTTTGACTTGTTCCAGAGCCTGAGAAAGAACATTCATATCTCAGTTCGATCAGAATTAATCCTGAAACAGCATCCAAAATGATGTCGAAATCAGGTTTTAAATAAACACTAGACATATTGTTTATCTATAAATTATAATTCCCACTTGGCAAGGTGCCTGTACACAGAACTTCAACTCTCTATAGAGTTACTGGTTCTGGAGAAAAAGACAAATATAGTCCTTGAGTTTGTGGATCGTATTAGGGATCAAAAGGTATATATATATGAATCAGAATCTCCGCTTGCAAGCTAACTGTATTAATGATTGCAGTTCTCTGGAATCAGTGGTTCTGGAGAATAAGACGAAAATAGGTTTTAATGCTGTGGTTCCTTGGGCCCTTATTAATCAAGATATCCATGATCTAAGGAGTGACAGTAGGAGTATGTACACGAGATGCCAACTGTCTGTAGTCACTACGCTGGTTCTAGAGAAGAAAGACGTAATAGGTTTTTGAGGTCAGGTCTGATGAGCTAAAGACGTTTTCAGGAGTGGCCAATGTTGCCCTTACTAGGGTTTACATGGTCACCAAATGTACAATTTCAATCCCAAATGTCTTAGGGGTCGATATTTCAACTTTCTAGCTCTTACTTCTGGAGAAAAAGCCTAAAATAGGTTAATTGGGCCATGGCATCGGAGGACCACCAGGGCCACAAACTCTGCAATTTAAGATCCCCATTTGCTAAGGAGTATGTACACAAGATTTCAGCTTTCTTGGCCTTTTCGTTCTTGAGAAGATGAAAAGAGATTTTACGGGGCCACGGGGTGACCAAATCTATGATTTATGACCCCTATTGACGATGGTGTACCTACAACTTCAGCTCGTTGGAGCCAGTGGCTCTTGAGAAGAAGTCGAAGAAGAGAAAAGTTTATAGACGGACGGACGCCTGACGGAATGCCATGCCATTCAAGTTTTTCGAGCTAAAAATTATTTCCAAATTTCGTGTGAAAAGTACCATTTGCTCCCAGGAAACGCTTAAAATTTTAAAAAAAAACTGTTTCTGAAAAGATAGTATGAGAAAAGAAATTTTGAAAATTGACACGTACTATTTGCTCCTAGAAAGCGCTATTGATTTTTTTTTCGTGGGTGAAAAGTGGGGGGGCCGTGCCCCCCCCAGTTTCAGAAGTGGGGGGGCCCGGCCCCCCCGGGCCCCCCCTGTTCCTACGCCTATGCAAGCTGTTCATTACGTTCTTGGTGATGGTTACATGATGTTTGCATTTGACATTCGCCGCATTGGAAACTTTTTGACACCGACAATAAATGTGAGATGTGTCCGGATTTCCATACAACCCTTGAACTGTAAGTAAATACGGCGCGTTTGCCATTCACGATATCAATGCTGCATACTGGCCAAATGTGGAAGATTCTAATAGCATTCACAATCTATGTTGACGCATATATCTAGCATATAAAGTTGTGAACATGAAATGTTACGTGTTTGTTTTTAATTCAAAAGTAGTTCCGTTTCAACTTGACCCTAACTGAGAGGTCATTGGTTATCCAATGAGATCGTTGGAATGCGTGGTCACTTCGTTACGACACAGGTCAACGTGATACAACACACGTGTGACGTACAAGATTATTATGTCATTAGTTCTACGTTCACCACGTGTGTAATAAAGTACCATCACTTAGAAAAATATCTCAAAACCTTAAGGTATGGAAGCTGAGGAGTTCCACAGTGGTCTCCTGTCTCTCACTGACCAGAAGAGAATAAAACTATCAATCGGGAGGGAATATTCTCGTCCAAGTCATGTAACTGGAGTTAGATAGATGTTAGATGTCTGAGCTGTTATTCCTGAAAGATGGAAGTTTGTGAGAATACTGTTTGCTCATTGAGAAAAATCTTGGTCCAAGAAGAAACTCTACACTTGCACTGTTTGTCTTCATCATCTGGGAATATGAATCAGCATGTCTGAAGTCCAGCGGGAATCATACATCTAGTATCTTCATATTATTTATATAATATTAATTAACATTTTGAGGTATTTTTCACATCCAGATGAAATACAAGTAACTGTAGAAGGTTCGAGATCAATATGAAATTGATTCCAATTTAATTATTATCAAATTTAAGGCAATTAACTAAGTTGTTTAAATTTTTAAGATAAATAAATCTTATCAAATCATCTCATTTCCAAATAAGAAATGTCACCAGTGGACAACTTGATTCATATAGTAATAGAAAAATATCTCAAAACCAATATCTGAAAGTGAAAGTAAACTTGGTATCTTCTATATTCAAATCATATCATACAAAAGTAAATGTTAAAAACAATTCTTTATCACAAACAGCAACAAACAACAACAGTTGAGTTGCTTCACGTGTATACCAAGTTTGATGAAAATATGTGACATCAATTTCAAGTTTTGTTCCAGAAATGATCCAAGTATCACAGACAGCATGTGAGACAATTAATCCATCATGGAGGACAATAACAACTTACAAGGATGGTCAAAAAGAAAAACAAAGTTAGAGAAGATGAATGTTCATCTTACATGGAACACATCAAGATCAATGCCTTGTCCTGAAAAAAAAGTAGTTTGAAAAGAAAGAAAAAATACTGCTTATAAACAAGACAAAATAAAAGTAAATTTAACTTATTACAAAAAATGATTGTGCATGTAAGTCCAAACTATATTTCGAGAAAATGGATGTTTTTCTTACAGGTGATTTATGTTTGAACTTATGATCTATGGTTTGTTTTTAACATTGAATAATAATTCTGCTACGGTAGGTAAAAGAATTGGTCCATTACTACATAAGAAAAAAATGTTTTGTGAAAATGGATGTATTCCTAACAAGTGAGTTATATTTGAACATAATGATACATGTTGTTTTTTTAAATTGAAAAAATAATTCTTTCACGTAAAAAAATTGGTCCATCAATATGTAACAGAGTATCTTTCGTGAAAATGGATGTTTTCCTTACAGGTGACTTATATTTGAACTTAATGACACATGGTTTATTTATTCAGGGATAAAGTTACCTCCGAGAGGAAGAGTTTTAATAAACAATGAGGATATACAGCTCACTGTATGAAATGAAAGAAGAATAAAGGTACAGAAAAACTACCTCAAAACTATACAAAAGAAAATACTTTGATCTTAAAAAGTCATTCATCTTTGATATACTGTATTTCAAAAGACTAATTACTTTTTAATGAAATTTAACAACAACTGCAATATTTGTCAACCATGTCTTACACAATTGGATGGATAGTTTTTATAGAAATGAAAAGCATCAATCGATCAACAAACTTTACAGAATTATAAAACTATTAAAATTGAAAGGTCATAGGGTTTTTGTTTGCTTCCTTCAACTTTATTTTCATCACTTTATCTCAGCAGCTAATATCATTGCAGGCAGAAAGCCAGCAACTTCAGTTTGGCTTTACTGTTCAGTGAAACCTGCAAGCGCTATCTGGAACTACATAACCAAGAATGGTAATGCAAGGAATTAAAATGGACGTTTTTCTGAATGTAGGGTTAAATTAACAAATGTTGACCATGCTAATTATAAGCGAATAAAGGAAGTTTCAAAAGGGGATAAAGGGGTTCACATATTGAAAAAGGGGAGGTAGGTAAGGGGGGTTATCAAATATACCGGGTGTAGGCAAAACTTTTCAAAAGAAGGGTTGTAAGATGAAACCCCATCCTCTGAATCCGCCAATGAAAATAACTGAACTATCTTGGTATTTTACTCATGAAAAACACCTAGCAAATGAGAATAAAGCTTAAAGAAGATTTAAAGTTTCTTGGGCATATTTTTTCTAATTTACTGAGGTGGTAGGACTTTTTAAAGGGGATTTTGCAGAGAACAACATCCTGAGAGAGAGGGTCTCTTTCATCAGAAATACAGCTTAGAGTTAGATAAAATGCTGACACTTTACAAGATGGAAGCATACTCGTTTTTACAGACATACTTTTCGTAGACAAATTAATTTCATGTTTACAAAAAATAGACCTTATTCATTATTATATAGAAACTTATTCAAAATATTTTTCAAATAATACTAAGATGTTATTATGGCACTCATTAAGAGACTTGCCAATGTCAGAGAAACATATAATGTTTTAACAACCTAATAATACATGTACAAAGACACCTCTTGGTCAAAACATTATGGTTCATCAAATATTCTTTAGCAATCAATAGCTCATTACACATATTTACTTATGAATGAAGTAGAACCAACTCAATTAGGTGATGAATAATAAGGAGCTATACATGTCTAGCGAAACAGATATGACTAAAGAACTGCTCCATTTAGAAGATAAAACTTGTGCTGCACATAACAGTCAATGAAAGAGTGTCACGCTCTGGTGTGAAACTACACGCTTGGATGCTTAAATTACTTACCTTCAGTGATCAACATCTCATTACATACGTTTTACCTTTGTGGAAATCGAAGACTAATTAAGAGGTTATGAATAATTTGTATTGAAATACACCAGTCAGTGGTTCCTTACATACAACAAAGGTAATATATCAAAGGATTATTTTTAAACTAGTTCATATTGAAATTGACGTTGGGATATGAAAGCTGTAGTAATGAAAGACATGTCTGGGTGGTAGATATTGAAAGATGACGAGTTATTGGACTGTTGAAAGGAAGGCGTGAAGAGGAAACGAAAGGAACGAGTGAAGAGGAAACGAAAGGAAGGCGTGAAGAGGAAACGAAAGGAAGGCGTGAAGAGGAAACGAAAGGAAGACGTGAAGAGGAAACGAAAGGAAGGCGTGAAGAGGAAACAAAAGGAAGGCGTGAAGAGGAAACGAAAGGAAGGTGTGAAGAGGAAACAAACGGAAAGAGTGAAGAGGAAACGAAAGGAAGGCATGAAGAGGAAACGAAAGGAACGAGTGAAGAGGAAACACTCCGGTCAATAATGCGGTGATCATGTGAGGCAGGTTGATGAATTTTGCTTAATAAACATTACGAGTATAATGAGAGGTTCCATATACTGCCATTGTGACAAACATATAACTGAATATCCTTCAAAATTGTGTTCATGTGTATGATATCAAAACATCTTAATAATGGTTAATGTAAAAGATAACAATCATCAGCAGGGTAATTAATTAATCGTTTCAATCATAATGAGATTATTTACATTAATTAATCGTTTCAATCATAATGAGGATATTTACATTAATTAATCGTTTCAATCATAATGAGGATATTTACATTAATTAATCGTTTCAATCATAATGAGGATATTTACATTAATTAATCGTTTCAATCATAATGAGGATATTTACATTAATTAATCGTTTCAATCATAATGAGGATATTTACATTAATTTATCGTTTCAATCATAATGAGGATATTTACATCGTCCCTTTTCAAAACACAAATGCATGTACAAATGCTTCTCATTATTTCTGGAGTAACCCAAGCTAGCATTTAGATTGCTCAATAGCTATCTCCAAGACAGCCATAACCAGGTACCCAACTGTACTGCTGAGTGAACAGAGCCAGAGTGTGAAAGCACAAGTTAAAGAACGCATGTCTTAATTTTTATTGACGGGCAGGGAATCAAACTTTCATAATTTTAGAATAGCTGACCATGATGAAGGTCACCTATCCAGTTAAAAGCCATGTCCAATGTTGCTGAACCTGATCCGATGGCAGCAAACTTTCCTGTGCACAAGACCCTGTGCCACCACTGCGAGTAAGGTGAGGTGATTTGGGGTTTAACGCCGCTTTCAAGAGTATTTCACTTATATCACGGCTGCTAGTATTATTGTAGGGAGAAAGCCCGCAACGCCATGTGGCTATGCATTGCGGTAATACCTGCGAGCAACGGCTGAAACTAGCGAACCATGGGTGGTACTGCACTGAAATTCAGTGTAGCATTGCACCCAAACCTTACTGCATGTAGAACAGTTCTCTACTGCAGACAAAGTTGCCGTACCCCTGGCAGGATTCGAACCCCGGACCTCTTGATCCGAAGCCCAATGCGCTAACCAATGCACAATACCGCCACCCCCCCTGTGAGTAAGACAGAAAAAGAGACTCAATTAAATTACACAAGATCAAGATCACTAGTGTCGCTGATGAAAAACCTTGTATCACATTACTAGGTGATCTATGATACTAAATGACCATCAATTTAATACAATTTTAATTACATGAGTTAATGGTTTAACACCAAATCATTCAGGAGTTTGATGAAAATGGTATAACATGGAAAGAAGTTTAGTATTCTGTTTATTACTTGCCCAAATTAATTTAATTAAATTGTGCTGAAACTAAGATTTCCATGAATCATGTACCATTGTGATGGTGACATGACCATTGTGACGTTGCAACTGCAGTAAAATATTTCGAGTAAGAAAAACATGACTTAATATACTGGACCAATGTTTGTAAGTGTTTGCAATTAGAGGGTCAAAAAGAGTAAAAGTCTTGGAACCAGTACCAACAAACTGGCAACACTAGAAATCGCCCACGTGCAGGAAGGCCATGAGTTACGTCACGCTGACAGGACAGTCATATCAAGCTCACACATCTCAGAAATCCGTTCAAAACTGCAGCAGTTACTGCCTATTAAGGTAAGACTGCTTGCAGTCAATCACCAATCAGATTTTGACATTAACATTAACACAATACATGCATAAAGATCAGCTTAATTGGTATCAGTCTTGAACTTTATGTGGTCTGCATAAAGCACATGACAAGAGGAGTATTCTCCCTTGAATGAAAAGCAAAGAGCTGCTCCTTTCATTGCCTTGTTCTTGTTCGGAATGTCCGGTACATGTGCGAAATGAAAGGAGTAGCTCCGAACACGAATGTTCCAAAAAAAAGGCAGGTGCAAGCCACATAGCAAGAGAACATGTACCACACCCAGACCAGTGTTCGGAGTCATTCACTCTTTTCACTTCGCGCATGTACCGGACATTCGGAGCAATGTTCTATATTTTGAAAGGAGCAAACCTCAATATAAAATCCTTTTCTTCCCTTCAACATTTCCAATCAATCACAAATAAATAAACACCTCTGCTTTCAGGTCTGAGGATAGGGCTCGAAAGACTCCAACTAGAAATATGTGCATGTGATGCACTGTGATGTCCCCCGCTCCAACTTTCAATCCAACCCAGTCATATTACCCTTATTTTTCACTTATGCTAAGCACTAAGTTCAATACTGCATTAAATAACGAGAAATAAAAAATTCAGAATAGCCAAAGTAGCAAAAGGCACCACTCTATCACTAGGTCTAAGCAAATACCAAGTTTGGTGAACAAATATTGAACTTTTTGGAGATGGAGGCCGGAAAGGTCCCTACCCTCAATATGCACTAAGTTCAAATTGTTTCCATGGAAACCATAAAAAATAAAAAATTCAGAATAACCAAAATAGCAAAAGGTACCACTCCACCACTAGGTCTAACCACATACCAAGTTTCGTAAAGAAATACTTGATAGATTTTGAAATAGAGGCCAGAAAAGGTCCCTACCCCCAATTTGCACTAAGTTCAAATTGTTTCCATGGATACCAGAAAAGAAAAAAATTCAGAATAACCAAAATAGCAAAAGGCACCACTCCACCACTAGGTCTAACCACATACCAATTTTCGTGAACAAATATTGAACGTTTTTTGAGATATGGCCCAGAAAAGAAAGCATTTCGGAATGACATAATAACGGAATGACGGAATAGCGGAACATTATGTCTCCCGAAAAAAATTTGGGGGGACATAACAATGGAACAATTTTGGCCTTTTAAATCGGCTTTATGTGTTCTTGTTTGGACAACTCGCTATAGTCCAACTCTCTATGAATATTTTGAATGATTTGAATCTATACACATGGGCAATCAATCAACATGCAATCAGTCGGCACAGTCTGATGGGTGCATTAATTTTTATGAAAAGAGATGTTAGAGATGAGATGATATCCTTGTTTGTGCTTTAAGAATATATTCTATTCAGAAATCTGTGTGTTGTATTAAAGCTATCTTGAAAATCTTCATCATACAATCAATCTGTTACAAGAAATTGCAATTAATTGCATTCGTTAAAAGACGAGTGGATTTACAATTCAAAAGTGACGCTGACTCATTTAATTCATGTTAAAAAAAAGAGCATGTCAGTATGCCAACACATAATTTTAGGCTACTGGCAGCAACCTGTATGAAATAAGGAACATCAAACAGGTAATTTTTTATCCTTTTTGTTGTTGTCATTATTAAGTTACCATGAGTACTTTTGGGTTTTTGTATGTGTGGCCATTTGGATCTACACCCATCTCATATAGACTAACATTTACTCTCAGAAATATTTTGTTTCTTGCCAAAAACAATTTACAAACAATCTAAATAGTTTGTTTGTCGATAGTGAATGCAAATGGAAGAACTTATTTTATTCTCAACATCCTGATGCAAAACATATAGATGAGTTTGGAGACCTTTTCCCAACAGTATTAGCCAACAAAGTAAACAATGACTTTTGGAAAGATTGTTTGTTATCTTATGGCTCTTTGTATGCAAAATGTTCTCCTACTTGTTATGAAGAATTACTAGGAGAAAGTATATTTTATAATAGTAACATCATGGTTGGCAGACACTACTTCTTCAGTAGGAAATGGTTTGACAAAGGTGTTGTTAAAATCTTTGATATCATTGATAGCGAAAATGATTTTATTTCTTTCAGTGAGTTTGAGGAGGTATATGGTTTACATGTTCCATTTACTCAGTATTACGGCATTATACAAAGTGTCAAAAATTATCTTAAAAAAGCAAATGTTTCCGTAACATCTCCACCTAGACCAGGAGAAAGGTGTGTTTATAAGAAAATAATGTCCGTTTCAAAGGGTTCAAAACATTATTACTATGCACTCACTTCGTCAAATGTTACTCCCAAGTCACAAAATAAATGGAATGATACATTTACTACAGAGCTTCTCTGGGAGAAAATTTACCTGAAACCTTTCAAAACAACCAGTGACACAAAATTACGATGGTTTCAGTACCGTTTGCTTCACAGACTATTACCAACCAATGTTTATCTCTGTAAAATAAAGATCTGTCTTGAAGACACATGTAACTTTTGCAAATGCGAAAAGCAAACTTTAAATCATTTATTCTGGGAGTGTCAGGAAGTTAAATCCTTTTGGACTTCTTTATTATCTTGGCTCAATGAGCATTGCTCACATTTCCATAACATGAACCTTAGTTCAGAACTTGTTCTGTTTGGCCTTAAGGAAAATATAATAACAGATGTTGTATTTGACCTCATATTGTTACTGGCCAAATTTTACATCTACAAATGTAAACTGGACGATTGCCACATACATTTAAAATCTTTTAAACATATTTTAGCAAATCGCTATTCAATAGAGCGTCAAGTTTTCTTCAGAAAGTCCAACCATAATAAATTCTATGAAAAGTGGCTCATGTACCATTCACTCTTTGATGAGAAATCTTGATTTCACTTTTATGCAAGTATCAATCTGACCATTAATATTCATTTCAATCATTTTCTTTGTTATTGTTTGTCTACATTGTATTTACAAATTATACCTATGGTATGGATGTGTGTATGTGTGTGATAGTGTTGTATCTGTAGTTTCCAAAAAATCCGAATCCATCATGTCTGTACTTTATTAAACATGAAGGCAAGGCCCTCCCTGGCACCTTGACCTGATTTGTAACAGGGACTCGGAAATAAAATATTGATTACAAAAAAAAAAACAATCTAAATAGTTATACCAAATGGAGCCCTATAAAGATGCCGCCTAGAGCTGAGTATAATCTAGACTCTAATTTTATAGACTGGGCTGGTCATCAATTGAATATTATGCTCAAGGGTCAGGATGACAGACTAGCATGTCATACACTGCTCTGGGTTCCAGCAAAGCTACATAATATGCATAATAATAATAATAAATGCATATCTATATTGCGCTAAATCCATGCTTAGCATGCTCTAAGGGCTACACATATTATTACCCTGAAGGCATTGTTTTATCAGGCTGCTACTAAGCGCTCCGCGCGACCAGAAGTCCGTACTTTACCGTGTTCAGGTACCCTTTTAAACAGCTGGGTGGACTGAGTGCAATGTGGATGAAGTGCCTTGCCCAAGGGCACAACACAGTGTGAGACCCAGATGAAAAATGTTTGGTGTCGCACCGGGATTCGAACCCGGGTCTCTGGCTTGAGATGCCAGCACACTAACCACTATACCGCTGTGCTCCACTGTGCTCCACTGGCATAACTGAAAGCACTCACCTTTCTTTAGGTTCTGGAGCAGGCATGCTGGGACACTGGTCGCCTAGCAACACGGAGGTGCACAGTGCCATGGAGGAAGATATAGAATACAAGTTGTACCCACCCTGCAATACAATTTACAAGATTGCATTAAATTTCAGATAGTATTTTGTCGCCTGTCCAAATTCAACATTTTGATCATAGAAATCATTACAATCCTTAAAAGTTTCAATTAACCATCTATCAATTAATTCTTATATTTATACTCCAACAATCATGATATTTAGTCCAATAATATATATAAATATTTTTTAGTTATGGGTTACTGTAACATTCAACATTACTCACATTTACTAAATTTAAACAAAATAATCATTTCAGACATAAAATCCCTAAAAATAGCATATCACGAATGCAATATGTATCCAAACGTAAAGTATATGTATGATTTTGATAATGACACGACTGATCAATTATTTTTAATTTGTGCATAATCATTTTCTATTTTCACTAATGTCTCACCTCCAACATTAGGACGACTCTCCCGTTAGCAACCCCCTGAAGCATGTGGGTCATGTGTGCGTAGCCCGCGGGTGTGATGTCATACCCGCCCTGCAATATGGAAACATAAGGAATGTTAACTCTATACCGTTGTAAGCAGATTTAATTTGGGAGCTCCTATGAAGAGGGATTTATTTTCATACTTTACACCCGGATAGTATATCTTCAGAGAAAGAGGGTGAAATGTGTGCAGGAGGCTGAGAACCTCTGGAGTTACATGTTTCGGGGGTTATACCCCCTTCATCAGACTGTGATGAATTTATCTCGAAATCTACCTCCTTTGACTTGAAAGGAGGAGGTGGAGTGACTGAGAGTGTTTGGATTTTGGTACAATATCTATTTATACGGCCTGATCCAATAAAACATCTCACCAGCGGGTCTCCTCGCGCTGCGTCGAATCCAGCGGACACCAGGACAAGCTCTGGAGCAAACTGTATGTGGAAAACAGGCTCATGATCAGATTATTGCTAGAACTAACAATGTAATAATTCTTGGTTATCTATAACAATATCTCAAAATGGACGAGCCAGGTTAGGTCAAACATTATCCATTACAATGATGGTCTATATACTTATACATACTTTAAACTTTAGACTTTAGGCATTTGTGGTAATGGTAAGATGTGGGTTCCTGTAACCCTCCTGATGTATTTCTACATGCCAATGTTGTAGCAGCGTTATTCTGAAGCCAGGGTACTGGGTTTGGGACCAATGACAGTTCCTGGATCCCATAATGATCTTGTGCCATAAAACAGTGAAATATGTAATTTTTGGTAAATAAAAGTTGTTTCTTTCTAACAGATTTAAGTATTATTTAGATATGATTTAGAGTCAACTGCCTTGAATATAACACAATTGGGTAAGAATGAAAAATAACTCCATATTTGGTTTAAACATATTCATTACACAAAGGAGTGGATTGGTAAACAAGCTGTAATAGCTTATCTGAATGCTGCTCCATATTTCAGCTTCCTAGCTGCAGAATATATTGCTATTTTTTCTAACCTGAACATTAGGACTAACAATATGAGTATCACTTCCAAGTAAATTTTGCATAGATATTCTTCTATTTCAAATTTCATGTGGTATGAGATAAGAATAAACTTGAGATTGACACAAATGGTTGATGAAAAGTTCCCACTATATCTGACCTGGTAGGCGAGAGGCATGACGATCTGATGGAAGGCTGTGACGTACTCCGAGTCTCCCATACTCCCCTGCAACACATCACAGAAAATACTTAGAAAACTACATCATAATTGTGTCCATTCAAGGTGAAATTTGCTATTCTGCAAAAAAATAACAAGGGATAAATATTCACAAATTTGTATAAGTAATATGGCGATTTATCCCTGATTCGTAAAAGTCGAATGACACATTATGTGTAATAATTTCTTTATATTACCCATTTTATTCATATGATTGTGTTAGTTGTTGTGATAGTTAGATACTGTAAGTAAGTGTGGTTTGTACAGTGACGTCACAGGCAGCTACCAAAATGATGTCGGAGATGATGAAATATGCATGGTCGCTAGGCAAATGTGATATGTGTACATACTAATGATGCATATGACACAAGTAATGTTTTACCATATGGGTAAAATAACATAGACCATCACACAGCAAATGCTTGACAAACTGTTTGAGAGGCATTCTAGAAGTTGGTATGATGAAGAAGACAAATATATATGGATGATCAACTTCTTTATTAACAATAGCGACGTTTCGGTATAGATCCTTATACCGTTATCAAGCATATGGGAGAGATGATAAAAACAGAGGTTATATACATGATACATTTTGCTTTACATACAAATGCTTGATAGTACAATATCTTGCCTGTTTTCAACTACACTTCTCAGTCTTGAATAGTTTAAAGCTCTATGAAATTCAAATCAGAGAAAGTTCACCGAAGCTGAACTTGATGATATTGTAAGATATTTTCCCTTCATTTTGAACACATTTTCGTTTAAGAGTCAACATTTTATAAGAAACCTTTGCCCTCAGGTGTCGGAATAATCTGATATAGCGAGTGATCAATTGGTTATTTCTGTTCTGATTCCTTTTGATTGGTCACTCAGAAAGGTTTTTGCATTTATCAATTCCTTAGCTAAAGTGTTGCACATACCCTTAGTCTAAGACTCTTAAACTCGCAGGAATTATTCCAGAAAATGAGCCAATACAATCTGGTCCATTGCATGTTTTGTGAAACGGCTGCAGCTCTGTTAGAGAGGCTAGCTACTGAGGTGCATGTTTCGTGTAACGGCTGCAGCTCTGTTAGAGAGGCTAGCTAGCTACTGAGGTGCATGTTGGGTGTAACGACTGCAGCTCTTTTAGAGAGGCTAGCTACTGAGGTACATGTTTTGTGTAACGACTGCAGCTCTGTTAGAGCACAGTGGTGTAGTGGTTAGCATGCTTGCCTCTCACGCCAACGGCCCGGGTTCGAATCCCGGTGGAGACACCAAACATTTGTGACCTGGGTCTTATACTGTGTTGTGCCCCTGGGCAAGGCACTTCATCCACATTGCACTCAGTCCACCCAGCTGTTTAAATGGGTACCTGAACACGGGAGGTACGGACCTATATGGTCGCGCGGAGCGCTTAGTAGCGGCACCGAAAGTACAGTTCCTTCAGGGTAATAATTGTACCGCCATTGAGCAGTGCTTGCACTGGATATTAGGCGTTAAAATGTATATTATTATTATTATTAGCTACTGAGGTGCATGTTTCGTGTAACAGCTGCAGCTCTGTTAGAGAGGCTAGCTACTGAGGTGCATGTTGAGTGTAACGGCTGCAGCTCTGTTAGAGAGGCTAGCTACTGAGGTGCATGTTGGGTGTAACGACTGCAGCTTTTTTTAGAGAGGCTAGCTACTGAGGTACATGTTTTGTGTAACGACTGCAGCTCTGTTAGAGAGGCTAGCTACTGAGGTACATGTTTTGTGTAACGACTGCAGCTCTGTTAGAGAGGCTAGCTACTGAGGTGCATGCTGAGTGTAACAGCTGCAGCTCTGTTAGAGAGGCTAGCTACTGAGGTGCATGTTTCGTGTAACAGCTGCAGCTCTGTTAGAGAGGCTAGCTACTGAGGTACATGTTTTGTGTAACAGCTGCAGCTCTGTTAGAGAGGCTAGCTACTGAGGTACATGTTTTGTGTAACGACTGCAGCTCTGTTAGAGAGGCTAGCTACTGAGGTACATGTTTTGTGTAACAACTGCAGCTCTGTTAGAGAGGCTAGCTACTGAGGTGCATTTTGGGTGTAACGACTGCAGCTCTTTTAGAGAGGCTAGCTACTGAGGTGCATGTTTTGTGTAACGACTGCAGCTCTGTTAGAGAGGCTAGCTACTGAGGTGCATGTTGAGTGTAACGGCTGCAGCTCTGTTAGAGAGGCTAGCTACTGAGGTGCATGTTGGGTGTAACGACTGCAGCTCTGTTAGAGAGGCTAGCTACTGAGGTGCATGTTGAGTGTAACGGCTGCAGCTCTGTTAGAGAGGCTAGCTACTGAGGTGCATGTTGGGTGTAACGACTGCAGCTCTTTTAGAGAGGCTAGCTACTGAGGTGCATGTTTTATGTAACAGCTGCAGCTCTGTTAGAGAGGCTAGCTACTGAGGTGCATGTTGAGTGTAACGACTGCAGCTCTGTTAGAGAGGCTAGCTACTGAGGTACATGTTTTGTGTAACAACTGCAGCTCTGTTAGAGAGGCTAGCTACTGAGGTGCATTTTGGGTGTAACGACTGCAGCTCTTTTAGAGAGGCTAGCTACTGAGGTGCATGTTTTGTGTAACGACTGCAGCTCTGTTAGAGAGGCTAGCTACTGAGGTGCATGTTGAGTGTAACGGCTGCAGCCCTGTTAGAGAGGCTAGCTACTGAGGTGCATGTTTCATGTAACGACTGCAGCTCTTTTAGAGAGGCTAGCTACTGAGGTGCATGTTTTGTGTAACGACTGCAGCTCTGTTAAAGAGGCTAGCTACTGAGGTGCATGTTGAGGCTAGCTACTGAGGTGCATGTTTTGTGTAACGGCTGCAGCTCTGTTAGAGAGGCTACCTACTGAGGTGCATGTTTTGTGTAACGGCTGCAGCTCTGTTAGAGAGGCTAGCTCCTGAGGTGCATGTTTCTTGTAACGGCTGCAGCTTTGTTAGAGAAGCTAGCTACTGAGGTACATGTTTCGTGTAATGGCTGCAGCTCTGTTAGAGAGGCTAGCTACTGAGGTGCATGTTTCTTGTAACGGCTGCAGCTTTGTTAGAGGGGCTAGCTACTGAGGTGCATGTTTTGTGTAACGGCTGCAGCTCTATTAGAGAGGCTAGCTACTGAGGTGCATGTTTCTTGTAACGGCTGCAGCTTTGTTAGAGAGGCTAGCTACTGAGGTGCATGTTTTGTGTAACGGCTGCAGCTCTATTAGAGAGGCTAGCTACTGAGGTGCATGTTTCTTGTAACGGCTGCAGCTTTGTTAGAGAGGCTAGCTACTGAGGTGCATGTTTTGTGTAACGGCTGCAGCTCTATTAGAGAGGCTAGCTACTGAGGTGCATGTTTCTTGTAACGGCTGCAGCTCTATTAGAGAGGCTAGCTACTGAGGTGCATGTTTCGTGTACTGGCTGCAGCTCTGTTAGAGAGGCTAGCTACTGAGGTGCATGTTTTGTGTAACGGATGCAGCTTTGTTAGAGAGGCTAGCTACTGAGGTGCATGTTTCGTGTAACGGCTGCAGCTCTATTAGAGAGGCTAGCTACTGAGGTGCATGTTTCGTGTAACGGCTGCAGCTCTATTAGAGAGGCTAGCTACTGAGGTGCATGTTTCGTGTAACGGCTGCAGCTCTATTAGAGAGGCTAGCTACTGAGGTGCATGTTTCGTGTAACGGCTGCAGCTCTATTAGAGAGGCTAGCTACTGAGGTGCATGTTTCGTGTAACGGCTGCAGCTCTATTAGAGAGGCTAGCTACTGAGGTGCATGTTTCGTGTAACGGCTGCAGCTCTGTTAGAGAGGCTAGCTACTGAGGTGCATGTTTCGTGTAACGGCTGCAGCTCTATTAGAGAGGCTAGCTACTGAGCCAATCAGTGCATACTCACATGGTTCCAGGGAATGTTGACATTGTACCCAACTCCGTCTCCCGTCCCCACTTTAACATGGCTGCCGTCCTCACTGCCTGGGTAGAAACCTCCGTTTTCATAGCGGTGTAACGATATGAACAGGACGCTGTGATAAAGATGTGTTAGTAAGATAATTAATACTTCTAGTGACTCGAGTGATATAAGAAACCACAATTTTCTGGACAACAACTAATTTGTGAATACAAACAATGTTTGGGATGTACTTCACTTATACTCAAAAATATATTTGTCTATTCACAATGAAGAAGTTATCCAGAAAATCTTGTTTTCTTAAACTAGAATTATTTATATATTCAACAATTGTATTAAAAATTTATATTGATATTGATTGTTCAAAAATATATCCAACCTGGGTCTATTTTCACAAGGCATTTTTATAATCGTAATTACTGAGATGAATTGAATGTAATATCATAATAGGTTTACGGTTGATATTAATTTGTGAGAGGAAAGCTTGATGGACTCTGGGCCACAAAACTGTAAGATGAAATTCAGTAAGAATTATAAGGTGAGCAGAAATACACTGAGGTTTGATGAGACGAACTTCAATATATGATGATGTGACCTCGTCATTTCAAAGTATAAGTAAAGGAACAGAATTGAGTAAAGTTAAATCACAACTAGAAGGTGATTTTACTCGTAAAAACACATGTCTCCCCCTTCCCCCAATTCAGTTTCAGTTATTACCCTTCTAAAATACAAAGTCCAAATTGTTGCCATGGAAACAAAAAATTAAATTTAAACAAATCTGAAACGCCCAAAAGGCACATCTACATGACATGGAGAGGCTGTATACCAAATTTTGTGAAGATTGGTCAAGTAGCTTTAGAGGACTGCTCCGGAAACAATGGGAACGCCAATGCCGACTCCGACTCAGACTCCCGACGCCGACGCCGACACCAACGCCAACATCAACACCAACACCAACGCCAACGCAACCAAAAACAATATGTCTCCCAACTAGAGTTTTCAATTACCTAGGATCATCTTCAAACTGGTGCTGAGTGCCGTTTCCATGGTGAACATCCCAGTCCAGAATCAGGATTCTGAAGGAGCAAAAGAGACATAATTTCAATTCAAATCATTTTTAATCCCAAATTAAATTTATCTACTAATATTAAAACTTCATCAACTGAGATACCTTTTGATTCCATATTTCTTCTGAGCATGTTTGACGGCCACTGCAACATTGTTGAAGAAACAGAACCCCATGGCGGTCATACACTCAGCGTGGTGGCCTGGGGGTCTACAAACACATCTTATAATGAAGAATTTTACTTCTATCACAGTGGTTTGTATGTAACATTATTGCACAAAATTCACAACTTCATTGTGGCTATGCATTGCAGTGAAACCTAAGAGCTGTAACTCATGAAATTTGCTCTCAAATCTTATTGTGTGTAGAACAGTTCTCTGCCGCAATCAAAGTTGACGGGTCTCAGATTTGAACTCCGAACCTCTTGATTCTAAAATTTTTTAAGTAAAAAGGTTTTGAAGTGTAAGGTATAGATCTTAGCATAAACATACCTACCTTACTATAGCAACCCCACTCTGTGCCTGCAACAGAAGTTGTTGAAGTATTAGAAATGTATTAGAAAGACTTGTCATTTAGATAGTGAACAAATATAACATGGTTATATTTGGGATAACACTACCTTCAATAGTACAAATTCTTGAAGCGAGGCAAAATGGTCGTGTGGTAAGCTGTTGGTACAGTCAATGCTGGAGATAGTTGCCTTCTATGAGGGCCCACAAAAAGCACAAGAATTTGTACTATTGAAGGTAGTGTTATCCCAAATATAACCATGTTATATAGAAATGTAACAAGAAAAAATAGAGCCATGGCCTCTGTAGCTCATCAGGAGATAATAAGTGGGGTATGTTATGGAGTGGACTTTATAGCAATGGTCAGATAATGGAATGTAGTAATAAGAATCTAGGTAGTGAAACGATTAAAGCAGTTTAAAAATATTTTGTTATGATAACTTTGCCAATCTGCTATATATATGTGTTGAAAGAGCAACACAAAGCTTTGAAATAAATTGCTGGTATCAAACATATAATAATGTGGTGGAGAGATCATACTATTTTTTAAGATCGTACACACATTATATAAAAATGAATAGACCGGGTACAATTCTTTGCATACAATTCACCACTGTAAGCTATTGCAATAATGGCCTGGGGCTGTAGAAGAAAATGAAAAAAACCTTTTTAGGTCATGACCCCTGCTAATTATTATCAAAATTGGTTACACATAAATCAACATTCGTTATGAATATCATACACCTTTGCATTATAT
>OW388296.1:15857025-15952025 GCA_936450465.1 Gibbula magus
GTTTGTACCGCATACAATATATATATTATATTAAATGTGTTAATTCTGTTGTGACTTCAGTTTGTTGATTTTTTTTATCTAAATCAAACCAAAATGTATCAAACCGAGGGACCAAAGCTCAACGTGTACCGTTTGATCCCTACCTTATCCCATATGGACAGACAACAGAACCTTACAATTGAAGTGCTCATAAAATATATGGTCTCTAAAACACTTCATACCAGCATTACAAGGCAATTATCCCATATGCATACAATATGAGATACATGGGATACAACGGAGAAAATAAAATTGAAATGCTCGTAAAATATATGGTCTCTAAAACTCTTCATACCAGATTCCTAAGACATCATATCCCAAGGCAGTCAGGGAGGGGATATAGGTGCTAGGTATAATCATTGTCTCTGTGAAGAACAAAGGACAGCTCACCTTGCACAGGTATATAGATTTGAAGGTCCACTTGGTGTTGTTCAGCTCCAGTTGGTTCTTATCAGCCGTCTCCTTCAGCTCTGTGATGTACTCCTCACTGGAAAAATAAAATCATGTACAGTTCAACTTACGTGTAGTATAAAGGTCATTGAAAGGGCGGACCCCAAATAACTCATTTACACAGGTGGAGTAAAATCAACTGGGAAAGATAAATTCACCAATTAATTTCATTAGGACTTTAATAATAATGAGGATACTCATATCGCGCTGAACTCCACAACACAAAGGGCCATGCTCAAAGCGCTACACACATTATTACCCTGGTGTAAGGACCAAAATCGTTCCTTTTTCATTCTCAACTCCTTTGGAGTATGCAACCTGGGCTACGAAGGTTATCTGTCACATTGCCTGCACTTCCAAACCAGGTACTCAATTGTACTGCTGAGTGAACAGAGGCACATTTCAAATAAAGTCCCTTGCCAAAGGTGATACCATGAGTCTCTCAACTCATGTCTCAGTGTGGGGCAGGGAATCAACCTTCAAACTCTCAGTTGTTGCTGAACTTAACTGATAGCGGTCACAGGACCACGTGCCACCGATTTGAATGATAGACAAAAGAAACTAAAAAGAAGAGAAATACCTGTGTATCATTGCCACCTCTTCTTCTGTAGCAAGTCGAGACTGAAAAACACATTTTAAAAATAAAATGAATGATTTATAAAGTATATTCATCACATCAAACTCCATAGTTAATTACAAACCCTCAAAAGTATCCCAAGCAGTAAAACCTCTATATCAAGACGATTATCATTATTCAATTGTTGATAAAATCCTGCTGACCAAGAATCTGTTGCTGACTTGCAAAGAAAGTATATGCCTTGGGTATTTATGTCTGCATTTATGATATTTAAACACAGTCCATTTGAACAATATTGACTAGAGTGTTAATTATCATAATGAGAATCAATAACACAAATGAAAGATGAGAAAATCCTTTTGAAATTAATTCCCTATAATATACCTTGGCTGTACTTTTTTCATAAATGTAGTAACCTTTTCATCATCCTCAATATTTGAATAAGATCTATTTCCTGAGTAAAATCAATTTTTATTTTTATACATAATTAAAATTTAAAAACATTGAACAATTAATTAATTGTCTCCTGACCTGGACTCGCAGACACCTCTGATACAGTCCCCACTCTATGTGTTTGTTGTAGATGTGTGAGATCCGGTCTGGTCGCTCCGGGTGACCTCTGTAAATCATAATGTAAATATATACTGTCAGCAGATATTAATTCTTTTATTCGTTAAAAATATGTGACTTCTATAACTACCAATTACAAACTAACATGTCATAAGCTAAGCGGTTTCCCTCTTGATACATGGAATACTCATGTAAATATTGTCAATTTATAATACACAGAAAAACAGACAAAAGAATTACCAATACATTTTTAATGAAATTATACTTTTATTACAGGTTTGGAGATGGGGATTCTCATTGCTACCCGCTAAAAGTAATCTGGGTGGCGCACCCAGGCTTACCCTGATGGCAGGAATTTAGCGGTTACGAAAAATTACCCACTGTGTCTGTGCAATTGGTACGAAGCGCACTGCATAACACCTCTGATCGCCAGAGTGACACAGTGGTAACGAATATATGATAACTGAAAGTAGATGGAGTAGCGCACCCCGATCTAACCCTGAGCGAAAGGGAACAATGAAACTGAAATTGGGATTATGGGAAAAAACACTATAGTGGATGAAAAATAACCCTTTTAGGACTGTTAATATAACAAGGTGCATACTACTTGCTCAACTATACTAGTTGAGCAAGTAGTATGCACCTTGTGTTAGCATAAGTATAACATACTTGAAGATGTCTATTGGAGTCATTGCGGTATGTACATACGTATGTTTATCTTAAGTGAACATGATCATTTTCTGCTGGGTTTCTATATGGTGTACTCACCTCAACTAAACTCAATTTTATATCACAAAGATTTCCATTTACAAAATAAAAATGTCAAATATTTGTGAAGAGATAATCAAATTTCAATTGGGAGTCAATTTTTAAGTTGGAATCAGATGAGATCGAGTTTTATGGATGACAATAAACTTCTTTATTTTGTGAACATAGGGTTTCGACACAGTTCATTGTATCATTGTCAAACAATAGTGAGGATCTATAAGGGTGACACAATTTTACATTTAAATATATACAACAAGGAAATTAAAACTAATAATTTCAATGGAACTTTTACGTTTATATCTTGGATCTGAAACATGGGAAATCAATAGCTAGCAGCTAGCTGATCAAAGTCATTATCATGATTCTCTCTATCTATTCAGAGGTTATATGAGCTAGATGCACAATTACTTATATCCTGTAATCTATCTTTATTTGAATGAAAAACTTGTAAGATATACTCACGAGAAAGTTGAACACTTGTGTGCTCTCATATCTGGGTCAAACACTAAACAGGTCCTGCAAAGAAAGAACGGATGTTTACAAATAAACAAATATCTTACAAATATCAAATGTAATTCATTGCTAGTTCATACATTCAAATATTCCTATATTCTAAGGTTTCTGTGCTAGGAAATCAGAACCCACTATGCATTTCAGGTGCAGTGATCCACTATCTTAGTACAGAAAAGTGAGGAGGATACTGCAAGGTGTTTTTGTTGTGACAATACATGGTAGGAACAATGATGAAAATGCACGATGTTAAATTTTTTTTATTTCCTTCATGGATTCACTGTCAGCAGTGTTCTAGATGTAGATGGTGGACTTTTACAATAATATAAGTGAGGGTTCGAACTCACCGGTGAGGCGCGAATGTGAGCTTGGTGTCTGCTATGAGGACGTTTATCTGTCTGTCCAGTTCTGCTGTCTCCTCCTTGTCTGTTGGTGTAGAACGGTCATCAAACAGCACAAGGAGGTGAAAACATATATACATAAAAGAAAAACAAATAGATATATTTTCTTCACAGAACATCATACATTTTGGTTTCCTTCATTTTTACACTTTGCCTGTGGTGATGAGGTGATTTGGGGGTAAACACCGCTTTCAAGAGTATTTCACTTAGGTACATCACGGCTGCTAGTATTATGGCAGGGAGAAAGCCTGCAACACCATGTGGTTATATATGGCAGTGAAACCTGCGAGAAACAGCTGAAAATAGCGAACAATGGGTGGTACTGAACTTAAATTCAGTGTAACATTGCACCCAAACCTTACTGCGTATTGAACAGTTCTCTACTGCAAACAAAGTTGCCATGCCCCTGAGGGGATTTGAACCGCAGACCTCTTGATCCGAAGTTGAACGTGCTAACCACAGCGCTATCCCGCCCCACTTTACCTGAGAATATATTGTGACTTGAAAACATTTAGCTTTGCTTTAAGCACTTACATAAAATTCACAATCCATGTGTATCAGCACTCATTCTTTGTGAAACTAAAAAACAGATTTGATAGGAAATATGTGATAATGTGCACCAATGAGAAATATGACACTACTTGCTTTTTACCCAGCTCATATCTTAATCTTACCTTTAAATTTTTCATTATTGGTTTCAGTTTCCATGTTTAAAATATGCAAGGCATATATGTTTTGTCTTTAACTTTGTATCAAATTTAAGGTTATAACTGAAACACATGTCCTCACCCAAGACAGGATAAGCATCGTCGTTCTGATACTTCTCGGGTTTATTTTCCTCTGTGATGAAGACAATACCAGGCCTGGAATAATCAAACAAATATACTATCTAAGTGGTAACAATTTTAAAACCTAAAAATTCCATCCAAATGTCTCTTGAATTTTAACCCTTAACTTGAGGATCCTGGGTTAGGCCGGGATGGAAATAGTACATTCATATATCCCAACAGGCAAAGAAAGGGGAATTAGTTTTTCTCATATCCGAACATTAACGATAAGATATTGCCAAGCATTCCTAGTTAATAAGACAGTACCAGAAACGCTGTCTGGGAAATTCTGATATTATTATTATTAATTTCGATTTTTTTTATACACAGAATAAAATTGAGATTTTTTAATCTGCCATTAATCAGTCATAAACACCAAGATGATATTGAAAATCTTTATTGACTTAAATTATATGGAAAAAAAGGTATTTTTCATTTAACAAATTTCAAGGGATATATATAATAATCCCATTTGAGCATAAATATGCATATCATTATATACATGCCCTGTTGACTTTTGATATTCAAAGCAATATGCCCAAATGAATGGTATTTTATATATGTATCAAAGAAATGAAATGCACAATTTGGAATATAAAAAAAAAAATTGTTGCCACAAAAACACCTTAATTGTTCTTTTTCTTTAACTTCTACTCACTTCGGAGGGAGTGAGTTGACACCATCAAAGGGAGACAACTCTCCTTGCTTGAGACTGGGCTGGTACCTGAAGCACCTCCAGTAGGGTCGCAGTACCTTGATCACGTTCAGGATCGTCTCTGTTACACTGCAATGAAGGAAAATTAATATTTCATATTGATGCGTAAAATTATTTTTATTGACAGTTATGAAATACTGAAAGCTGTATTTTTCACACAATGTATTATGATATTTAGCGATGATAATTGTATTTCCAAATTTTATCATAATTACTATAATTTTTTTAATTCATTTATCAAAACTCACACCCTGGAGTGTATACAATTTGCTCAGGTAAGTGAAACGTTTATTATATTATCACATCCTCTTGACTTAAATCATGATGATCGGATTGGACAAACCTCTTTCATCTCTCAGATTCATCAATATACTGAAGGTTACCGTTATCCCTTACAAAAGGTAAGCACATTCCTAATGATGACTAACCTGTCCGAGGGTTCTCCGAGCGGGGGAAGGAGTGGACAGGGGTCGCCCAGCAGTGACCTCAGGGTCAGCGCACATCCCTCGGATAGAGACTTGATACAGTAGCCACCCTGCAGGCAGAATATTTCAGTTAATAATACAGAAACATCCCAACCAAGGGTTCCGATGTTCAAGTCATAATCTATTGGCCTATACAGAAGATTTCACCTTTGTCGAGCGCTCAGTTTTGGATAAGCTATAAAATAGTTTTTTAGGGTTATCCATGTGGAAGTTGATAATCAGTAACCCTGATTCCAGACAAAATTTCAGTTTCATTATAAAACAAGTAGTTGTCACTAAGGTGACATGATCCCCCGCCGCAAATTAATACTTCAAAATTTAAAAATAATGTCAAGATCAGCAAAATTGACCGTCAAACATGTTAAAAAAGTCAAAGTTCCACTGTGACCTTGAGAAAAATGGCAAGGTCATCAAAATCTAATCTACCCTTTGTGTAAGATATGATGAAATTCCAGTGAATGGTTCTTGAGATATCCCGCTGACAAGTATTACACACATGTACATCAACATGTCGAAAAATTTAAAATTCCACTGTGACCTTGAGAATAATGTCAAGGTCACCAAAATCTTATCAGTCCTTTTGCTTTTTGTAAGATATAATGAAATTTCGGTGAATGGTTCTTGAGTTATTCTGCTGACAACCTTAACATGTACATTAACATGTCGAAAAATTCAAAGTTCTGCTGTGACCTTGAAAATAATGTCAAGGTCACCAAAATCTATTCAGCCGGTCGTCTTCCCTAGAAGGTGCTTTGAGTAAGAAATGATGGAATTCCAGTAAATGGTTCTTGAGATATTCCGCTGACAAGCTTTACATGTACATTAACATGTTGAAAACTTCAAAGTGCTGCTGTGACCTTGAAAATAATGTCAATTTCACCAAAATCTAATCAGCCCATCATCATCCCTAGAAGGTGCTTTGTGCAAGAAATGATGGAATTCCGGTGAATGGTTCTTGAGATATCCCGCTGACAAGCTTTACATGTACAATAACATGTTGAAAACTTCAAAGTTCTGCTGTGACCTTGAAAATAATGTCAAGGTCACCAAAATCTAATCAACCCGTCGTCTTGCCTTGGAGAAGCTATGTATAAAATATGAAGAGAATCCAGCGAATGGTTATTGAGATATCCCGCTGACAAGGGTAAAATGACAAAGTCTCGTTGTGACCTTGAAATGAAGGTCAAGGTCTCAAACTACTGTAGGAACATTACTCTTCCTATGATGAACCCATATGCAAAATATGAAAAGAATTCAGTGAATGGTATTTGAGTTATTCCATTTCGTACGGACGTACGGACGGACGGACGGACGGACGTACGGACGGACGCAGCCGAATACTATATCCCCCGCTTCGCGCTAAACGCGCGGCGGGGGATAACAAGCGGTTCTCGAGCATAATGCCAACATTTTCAGGATGCTTGAGGACAAAAGGATACTAGACAAATTAGCAATGCCATGAGTAACTAGAGAGTTGGTACTGACCTCGAGGACAGCACAGACCCTGCCCTGACACAGGGAGCCCAGCATGTGGATGAAGTGGGCGTAGGCTGCCGGACTCACTTGCATCTCCCCCTGTCACGGGTAGAAATATCACTGAGTAATACACGGGTAGAAATATCAGTGAGTAATACACAGGTAGAAATATCAGTGAGTAATACAAGGTTAGCGGTTATGGTAATGCTCTCAGCAAATGTTAAAAGTTCTAAGCATAATTTGTTACTTTTTATCTAAACTTGAAAGAATTTTCTTTGACTAATAAAATAATGGTTTTCAACAGCAATCATATAATAAAAATCTGTATTTTTATGTTTTCAGTTCCAATTATGTAATAAATGATTCATTTTCTTAAAATGTGTTACTGGTACCTTTTGATCTCCGATTGCAGCATCAAATCCGTTTGATAAGATAATCAACTGGGGTCGGAACTACACATGAAACAACAATGATAAATGAAGTGTTATAAAATACCTCCGGACATCCCAGTGCTGCGTCATAGCCGCTTGAGATTAGGACTAACTGCGGACGGAACTGAAAGGAGGCCATATTGATTTCCAGGTTATAGGTGAGTTATAGCTGTCATCTACAGGTGAGTTTTACTAATTATCTACAGGTGAGTTAGGTGAGTACATGTGAATTATAGTTATCATCTCCAGTGAGTTATACTAATATGTAATTATCTACACATGAGTTACAGTTATCATCTCTGGTGAGTTATGAGTTATACTAATTATCTAAAGGTGAACAATACTTAACAACCCCAATAGTGGAGTACCTTAGCGTCAAATTTGGGGCAAATTGAAAAAAATTGGCTTAAAGTATGAAACTTGGCATGAATGATCATTAGGCATGTAGATATTCATTTTGCCTAGGATCCAAATTTTTGGACCGCCGGAACCTGGTCACGTGACCTAAAATCCAAAATGGCCGCCAAATTTTCGTGAAAATCAGTTCTAAGCTAAATAAATAATTATATGCATGAATTTAGTCACATTTTTTACATATGTTAAATGAATGTCTACAGAATACATGTACTTAAGCATACAAAATCCCTTATTTGGTTTATTTTATTGCATATTTTGTAGTTAGAAAGTCAAAATTTAAGTTTTTATAGATTTTCGGCTGTAGCTTTTTATTTGTTCTTTACTTTGTCTAATCTATGAACATTCTTGCATGTTGGACATGCTGATACACAATATTAGAAGTTTATTTATACGATATCTGATATATATTATTTAATATGTACACTTAATTTATGAATTTTATGTTTAAAAGTCAACACCTGATTTTTTTCTGTTTCTAAAGCAACTTGTATGATCACCGACATCGGTATATTTTTATAGATATATCTTTTTCAAACAAATTCAATGTATTTTATATGTTGAGGAAAATTCAATGGGTCAATTTCAAAATTCAATTTCATGGTCATGGTCAATCTTGACAATAGTCAAGATCAATTGTAGTGTCACCATGTTGTAAGAAGCAATGACTGATCGACGAAAACTCATATGTAACATATTGATGACGCACAAGAATTGACTAAATGTTGGTCTTGGTTAAGCTATCCTAAACCTTAATGATGTATTTTCACTTTTATGTGTTGGAGTGTGTTGTTACTCTTGATCTGTATACAACTCAGTCGATCACTTTCAATGAAGTTCAGCGACAATGACACGCTTCATGGCTGGATAATCTGCGAGTCTGATGGGTGAATTCCTGTATGCACTGAGACATAAGTTAAGAAATGGTGTAGCCTTTGGCTGGAGACTTGTGCCAAAATGTTCCTCTTTTCACCAGAAGTAGGCCTCTGGATGGTATACATATATATTTAGTGAAGAATGTTGCGTTTGAGGTGACCATCTATAGCACCATATATGACAGTTTAGTTAAACCAGTGTAATACTGTTGGTTGCACCATTAGCATACATTAATGGATGGAAATTACCGACAATATTGTTGTTTTTAAATCAAAGTAACCACATAACCCAAATAAGAGCCCTCTATTGAAAATACTTCCCCAAAGGCGATACATAATTAGCCCATCTAGTTCATTGATACAGGCCAATATACTAAACATCACACCCTAAAAAATATCTGTTTACTTCTTTCTTAGATTGTAAAGGTTTTGAATTTTGTGTGTAGACACATATTGACCAATGTGGAATATAAATTGTAAATGTATTGACTGTCTGAACAATAATACCTGATGAGCTACAGAGACAACTATCTACTGTTATTTTAGAGCCCTAATGCATTGTTTAGGCAAATCTAATTAGGGTTACCAACTGTAGTATTTCAAAATATATTTATGATCTAAGATATACATATTGATAAAGTAATCTAAACTGATAAATTGTTTAAAATTATGTGAAAATTGCATAAATATGAATAGCAAACAAATCAGTTGTATTCTCAACCCACCCAACCCTATTGGCCCCCTCAGTGACCCTGTCTCCCCAGTAACACATCCCATTCTACATACAATACACAAGAGGTCTGTATCTTAATGTTAAATTACCGAGCTACAAGCTTGGCAGCCTTGGATGTACTGTCACTAAATTACTCTATTTTCCCTATTTATTATACATAGCTATTTTATCCAATGAATATATCATATTAATCAAAGGAGTACACCACTGCTACGTCCTAATTTTCAGGAGTAAGTAATTAAATTTACAAATCCAACAAAGGTCATATTCCCCAAATTATGGTTCTTTGGAAGTTTTCAGGATTGGTTCCCTGTAACGCCTACCGTAGTTTAGGGTGTGAAGCAGCTGAGGCTAATGAAGAAGTCGAACATTTTAAAAGTCATTAGACAATACTATTGACAACGGCCTATGCAAAAAGTATAAACATAGTTAAAATCTTAAACTTTAAAGTTGGTATAAGTCGGTGACACTTTATTTTCTCTCGAATAGAGGAGGAGTATGAGATTGATTAGGGGCTCTGCAGCATAACTCGAACTTGTTAAATGTTCTACCTGAAATCAAACCGCACTTGTTATGAGCGCATATATATAGATATAATTGGTGAAGTGAAACAACTCTCGAATAAATGGATCGATTTAAAGGAAGAACATATTAATTCGTTTTAGGCAATATACAAGCCATGTCCTTTTCAAAGTCGCTAGACCTCTTCTAAAGTAGTTAAGTGTTAAGTTCAGAGACTGTCTGCTGTAAGTAAACACCCGTACAAGTACAGTGTTTAGATATATGTCGAATATAGCTCTTATGAGATAACTTTTCAATTAATATGAGTAGTGTTTATTAATGTTTTCAGAAAGCAAGATTTCTGGATAACAACCGTTTTGTTCTAAACATATGTGAACCATCTGTTGAAGAAGTAAGCATACACTCTGAAACAATGTGTATATTCACAATAAAAAAGATGTGTTTTCTACAATATTTGTAAGCTTAGCCATGTGAATGGCATAAACTGTATATATACATACAGAGAAAATGTTATAAACATCTAAGTTTTTCAATAAATTTAATAATCTGCTCAGACCAAATCTTATTGATGTTACATTATTGCAATCCTTTGTCATTCATCCCCAAATACCAAATATATGACAATTACATGTTTCTAATGAAAATTAAGCACAAACCGTGAACCTGTTCAAAAGATGAAATTACAGGTCCCAATTATTGATAAATAATAAATAAGTATTTATATAGCGCTTTATCCATATGTGTTCTGCTCAGAGCGTTGTACAAGGATGAAAAGTAATTGACAATTTGGTGTGAGATGTGTCTTAAAAAAATGGGCACGTTCTCATGTCTCGAGCATTCGAGAGCGAAAAAGCACAGTAAATGTATACCAGTTACTATTGACCAGTATCAACCGAAGTTTGTCTTTGTACCTGCTATAGAAAAGTTTCCAAAATTACGTTTGACTAATTGGTGCGCACCAGTCGACATACAATGTCTGGTTGTCAATCACATTTGTTCACATTTATATTTTCACTGTACAGAACTGGTTAGCATTAAAATGATTTTCAGCAAATTTCAGTACTTACTTCTTAATACAAATATCTAAATGACATTTGACTATTAAATTACTATTGATAACGTTTGGCATATGTGACTCCAACAATATACTCAATGTTTCTTTAAGCGTTTATTTGTACATGTGTGCTTGGCCTTAACCTTTACCATGACAGACCCTTACCTTTCCAGTTTTATTTAATTGAACAATTCACAATTCTTATATATGACATCTGACATAATGATGATAACCTTGAAATAAAATATCATGTCGCTGCTCAGCCTAGTTGTCTTCCTACTAAATCACATGTTGCTATGGAAACAATACAAAGGTGTTGACTTCTAAATCTAAGTTTTAGAATTTTAGGCCTACCGTTTCTGCAAATACTAAACGTGTAACATTTCAAATTTTATATCAACATGACCCAAATACAATAATTTGCATCAATCCTTCGAAGTAGAACCCAAAAATCTCAGCCAAAATTTTAATAAAAAAATAGAGCCATGGGCTCTGTAGCTCATCAGGATTTGATTTATTATCTAAGGTTGAATATCTAAGTTATCTCAAGTAATACATTGTTAACAAGCAAAAAATAGGTTTTTAGATCATGACCCCTGTGACCTGTATTTGGAGTCACAGGGTCACCAATCCTACAACTAAGAATCACCTTTGACCAAAGAGTCTCTACACAACTTTTCAGCTCTCTAGACCTTTTGGAACTTAAGAAGAAGGTGAAAATAGGTTTTTGGGGTTGTGACCTCTGTGACCCCATTTGGGGTCAAGGGGTCACGAAATCTACAATTTAGAATCCCCATTGGCCAAGGAGTCTGCACACAACTTTTCAGCTCTCTAGACCTTTTGGAACTTGAGAAGAAGATGATAATAGGTTTTTAAAGATGTGACCCCTGAGACCCCATTTGAGGTCACGGGGTCACGAAATCTACAATTTAGAATCTCCATTACCCAAGGAGACTGCACACAATTTTTCAGCTCTCTAGAACTTTTGAAACTGGAGAAGAAGATAAAAATAGGTTTTTAAGGATGTGACCCCTGTAACCCCATTTGGGGTCATGGGGTCATGAAATCTACAATTTAGAATCCCCATGGGCCAAGGAGTCTGCACACAATATTTCAGCTCTCTAGACCTTTTGGAACTGGAGAAGAAGATGAAAATAGGTTTTTAAGGATGTGACCCCTGTGACCCCATTTTGGGTCATGGGGTCACGAAATCTACAATTTAGAATCCCCATTAGCCAAGGAGTCTGCACACAACTTTTCAGCTCTCTAGACCTTTTGGAACTGGAGAAGAAGATGAAAATAGGTTTTTATGGATGTGACCCCTGTGACCCCATTTGGGGTCATGGGGTCACGAAATCTACAATTTAGAATCCCCATTGGCCAAGGAGTCTGCACATAAAATTTCAGCTCTGTGGAGTCATTGGTTCTGGAGAAGAAGTAAAAAATAGAGCCATGGGCTCTGTAGCTCATCAGAGTTTCATTGATTTATTATCTGAGGTTGAATATCTAAGTTATCTCAAGTAATACAGTGTTAACAAGCAAAAAATAGGTTTTTAGATCATGACCCCTGTGACCCGTATTTGGAGTCACAGAGTCACAAATGCTACAATTAAGAATCACCTTTGACCAAAGAGTCTCCACACAACATTTCACCTTTCTTGAGCTTTAAATACTTGAGAAACACTTGATAAAAATGAAAATAGGTTTTTGGGTCATGACCCGTGACCTAGATTGGGGTCACAGGGTCACGAAATCTACAATTTAGAATCCCCATTACCCAAGGAGTCTGCACACAACGTTTCAGCTCTCTAGACCTTTTGGAACTAGAGAAGAAGATGAAAATAGATTTTTAAGGATGTGACCCCTGTGACCCCATTTGGGGTCACGGGGTCACGAAATCTACAAGTAAGAATCCCCATGGGCCAAGGAGTCTGCACACAGCTTTTCAGCTCTCTAGACCTTTTGGAACTAGAGAAGAAGATGAAAATAAGTTTTTAAGGATGTGACCCCTGTGACCCCATTTGGGGTCACGGGGTCACAAAATCTACAAGTAAGAATCCCCATGGGCCAAGCAGTCTTCACACAACGTTTCAGCTCTCTAGACCTTTTGGAACTAGAGAAGAAGATGAAAAAAGGTTTTTAAGGTTGTGACCCCTGTGACCCCATTTGGGGTCATGGGGTCATGAATTCTACAATTTAGAATCCCCATTACCCAAGGAGTCTGCTCACAACTTTTCAGCTCTCTAGACCTTTTGAAACTGGAGAAGAAGATGAAAATAGGTTTTTAATGATGTGACCCCTGTGACCCCATTTGGGGTCATGGGGTCACGAAATCTACAATTTAGAATCCCCATTACCCAAGGAGTCTGCTCACAACTTTTCAGCTCTCTAGACCTTTTGGAACTGGAGAAGAAGATGAAAATAGGTTTTTAAGGATGTGACCCCTGTGACCCCATTTGGGGTCATGGGGTCACGAAATCTACAATTTAGAACCCCCATTGGCCAAGGAGTCTGCACATAAAATTTCAGCTCTGTGGAGTCATTGGTTCTGGAGAAGAAGTCGAAAAAGCGAAAAGTTTACGGACGGATGGACGGACGGACGGTACGACGGACGGATGGACGGACGGATGGATGGACGGACGGACGCCGGACGCCATCCCATGCCATAAGCCCATCGGGCCTTTCAGGCCTGATGAGCTAAAAACCTCAACATTTTAACAAATATGCACTATATGCACTTAAATAATGGACATTGTCACAAACTAGACATTGTAAAAGCATTATTTTATGTATTTGATATGTACATATTAATTAAATATTGAAAGGGTGTCTTAAGTAAATGTATTGAATTCTTTATTATGGAATAATATAATAATATTGATATATATTGTATTAACTAATGGAAATTTGGCTGCCATTTTGGATTTTAGGTAATTGAGGCAAAGCAAATTCAGGTGTTGACTTTCAAATTTAAACATGGGAAAATAACTGTACATATTAAATAAATACATATTAGATATTGTATAAACAAACTTCGTATATCCCACATTGTGTATCAGCATGTCCAACATAACATTCAAGAAAGTTCATAGATCAGACAAAGTGAGAGAAAAAAAACAATTTAAAACTTCAACCAAAATATTTTTAAAACTTAAATTTTGACTTTTTAACTACAAAATATGCAATAAAATAAACCAAATAAGGGATTTTGTATGCTTAAGTACATGTATTATGTAGACATTCATTTAACATATGTAAAAAATGTGACTAAATTCATGCATATAATTATTTATTTAGCTTAGAACTGATTTTCACACAAATTTGGCGGCCATTTTGGATTTAAGGTCACATGACCAGGTTCCCGCGGTCCAAAAATTTGAATCCTAGGCAAAATGAATATCTACATGCCTAATGATCATTCATGCCAAGTTTCATACTTTAAGCCAATTTTTTTAAATTTTGACACTAAGGGACTCCACTACAAGTGAGTAATGTGAGTTATAGTCATCATTACCAGGTGAGTTAAAGTTAACATCTCCAAGCGAGTTTTGAGTTATAGTTCGAACCAAACTGCAGAGGATGCAGATTCTTTGAAAGGATCCTCCTTGGGGTACATATAGCATAAAAATCCTTATTTTTAACTTGATGACAGATGGTAACTTAATTTTTAAAAAAAACAGTAAAAATAAGTTAAAAAAACACAAAATAAGTGTTTTCCGAACGTGTGACCACCCCGTGTAGAGCCCCATCCCAGTGCAAACCAAGGGAAGTAACTCTATTCTCACCACTTATCAATCCGACCATGCCAGACAGAATAAGGGGAGGTGGGTGGCCGTACCCCAAGGAGGATCCCTTCAAAGAATCTGCAACCTCTGCAGGTTGGTTCGATTCTTTTTCAGAAGGGATCCTCCTTGGGGTACATATAGCATAAGGCAGACTCCCAAAGAAGACTTAGGATGTGGATTCTGTCTGTACACTTTAAGTACCCCTAAAAAAAGTGCTCTACTCAATCCAAGAAAGGTGTCACACTTACCAGATCACATGACCTCCCGCGCCGAAGGCCGAGGATGGGTGATCCCTTGGGGAATAACTTAACGGCTAATCAGCCTGATTTACCGTTATTGAGGCCAAATACCCCCTCTTTTTTTTTTCAAAGAGACTATTGGGGAACAATAGGAGGAAGTACTTCCCAACGAGACACCTGCTGTAGGGAATATAAATGCCCAAAACAGTGCAATAACTGGTTTAAATGAACAATTTTAGTTAGTTTTAGTCTTCAACAAGAAACTGAACTGAACCAAACTGAACAATAACTTGCAAACAACAAGTAACTCGAAAGCTCAATCAGCTAGAGAGTTTCAACCGACTGACCAAACCGAGCGCGTTACCTAGAGTGCCTGTCTAGTTGGTAGTGTCCAATGAACGTGCTTGGCCAGCTCCAAATAACGGCGGAGCAGATCTCTTCGATGGGCAGGGCCGCTGAGAACGCCTTAGACGTCGCCACCGCCCTAACCGAGTGAGCTTTCAGCTCACCTGGGGCCTCTAAGCCCTTATGAACATAGCCCATCACAATGGCAGACACGATCCATCTAGAGATCGACTGCTTCGATGCAGGCAGACCTGGCTTACTACCCCCGTAACAGCAGAACAGCTGCTGGTCTTTACGGATACTACGGGTACGTTTAATATAGATCTTTAACACCCTGCGCACATCCAAAATGTGAGCATGGTTACCAGTGGACCCCGAAGAGGCCGGCTGCATAAGAGTCGGCAGTTTGATGGGAGCCGTCACATGGCCAACCTTGGGACGATAACTGTCGGGCAGTCTGATACTGACTCGGTCTTTATTAAAGACAGTCAGTTAGGGATTAGATGACATTGCATGAATATCACCTACCCGCCTGCCCGACGCCAGAACTCCAAAACAGCGACTAGATCTGTAGAAAAGGGATCAAGTAGCCCTCTATCGCCACACCAGCGCGCATAACAGGCCCATCGATCTTCATACTGAAGGTTCGTCGAATCCCTCCTCGAAGCCAGTATTGTGTCTGCAAACTTGCAGGAGGCTCTCCTGGAGGCGATTCCGGACAGTGGCCAAGCCACCCACTGAATCCTGGGATTCGGGTGTGGTGCCCCTTCCTGAAATAGTATGTCTCGTCTCGAGGGTAACAGTACAGGAGGCTGCACTAGAAACCTGAGAACGGACGGAAACCAACTCTGAGCCGTCCAAAGCGGTGCGAAAAGCACCAGGAGGCGAGCTGGTTGATTGGTCAACTGAGAAAGTACCCTGGGGATCAGAGGAACTGGAGGGAACGCCCACAGCACTCTGTCCGTCCAGTCGATCGCGAAGGCGTCTCTGGCTAGAGCCCTTGGATCTGGTATTCTTGAGCAGAACACAGGTATCTGATTCATCATCCCTGACGCAAACAGATCCACCTGGATTGACCCGAACAACAGGGAGATAGTTCCGAATATCCCCCGGTCGAGCATCCACTCGTGAGGTGTTAGGATGCGCCGAGACAAGGCGTCCGCACGGACGTTGTCCACTCCCGGGAGATAAACAGGAATCACCTGAATGCTGAACTGGTTGCACCACAGTAGGAACTGCCACGACTCCTGAAGGAGAGATGGAGACACTGTGCCACCCTGTTTCAGAATGTAGGATAGGGCTGTCTGGTTGTCCATTTCTAGACGAAGCACAAGCATCTTTGAGGCCTATTGACGACAGCCAATCTCCCCTCTCTACTGACGCTATCACCGTCCTCAGGGTTTCCATCTTGAACGTTGGAACCTGTAGACTGCGATTCAAATACTTCAAATTCAGAATCATTTTGAACCCTCCGTCCTTCTTGGGTACCAGGAAGTAGGTTGAGTAATAACCGCTCTGTTCCTGGCCCTGTGGAACTACCTCGATGGCTGCTTTGTCTAATAAAACCTGCACCTCGGCGCGAAGGACTCTCGGGCAACTCTGGCATCTTCGTGTGCCGTATCCCGGAGAAAGTCGGTGGGTCGTACTTCCAAAGTGGTAAGTGGCCCTCCCTGAGCCTGGACAGGACCCAGGTATTTGAGGTGACTTTCTCCCACTCTGAGACAAGTGAGATAGTCTGCCGCCCACTGGAAGATTCTTGGAAAGACAGTGTACCCCCGTCTCCGGCAGCGTTCGAGCTGCCGAACTTTTGGGTGGTGACACGGGCAGTGGAGGACCTAGGATTGCTTGTTTGGCTTTCCTCGGCTCCGAAAATTCCGCTGGCAATGATCGCCCTGGGGTTCTGCCCTTTCTTTCCCTTCCCCTTGAACTTCTTCTTGTTACCCATTGGAGCGTTCCAAGAAGGTTGGCTCGAACCCCCCGGCGTGGGGTAGATACCATCAAGGGGGAAGGCCGCACTCGCTTTTCTTGCGGAGCTGGGTCCTCGAGGAGCACCTTAGAGTCCTCGAAGGCAACCTTTTGCTCGGCGGCTTCCTTGACTACAGCCTGCGGTGGACCCCAACCTGTAAGGCAGGTTCTGTAGTGTGAGGCGTGTGGACTGCGAGTACTTAAACGTCGACAGCCACAGCCGGCGCATCCCCATAACTGCGCCCATTATCTGGCCCGGGACTCAATTCGGAGTGCCGCGGCAGTCACGGGCCCTGTTTGCCTAGAGAAGGCTGCGTCTGAGCGCCAGACAGGGTGACAGAGGTCAGGACGCACTCATCGATCACCGGAAGGTCGAAGAGACCGTCCTCTCCTAACTGGTACCTCTTATTGAGTTCAGGCAGATCAGCCTTTGTGCGGGAACCAGAAAGGATTGATCGCCTCAACCAACAAGCTATCAATGATGCGGAGCCTGGTCGCCGGAGGCTTGCTGGGAGCAAAAGCCTCCCCCGGTAGACAGAATTCCTCGGTGACCTGCTCCGGCACGGGAACAAGCGTCTGAGGGATAGCGATCACTATACGGTCACGCGTCTCCTTCAGAAGCTCGGCGAGCAAAACAGCACGGTCGGATTCCTCATCCTCCTCAGAATACTCGGAGCCGTCCTCAGACCGATCCCCGGTACCTGAGCCACTCAGCAGTGACACAGTATCCGAAGACCGATCACAGACAGTCCGTTTGAGCGGGATGCGAAACCCAGCGCTGCCCACCGGCGCTTGTTCCCCAACCGGAGCCTGCCCCGAGGCTGCGACTGCACCGACGCCGGAGTGCCGGTGCCCTTGCCCTTGCCCTTGCCCTTGGGGTTACCAGTGCCCCCCCCGACGTGCTCAGTACCTCGGTGCCTTGCACCGCCGGGGGGACTTTGTTAGCTTGAATACGAGGCAGAGCCGGAACAGTCTCTCGGATGCCTTCGTCGGGTACTGCTACCTTGCCATGGCCTGCGCCCGGTTCAGTAGGGGTAACGAGGTCTTTACCGGCACTAGTGCCAGCTGACCCTGGAGCATCAGGTTCCGGCAGGGCGACGACGGTTAACTCCCTGCGGAGCTGTGCCATCATCGTCCCCACCATCCCCGTCATCTGCCGCTGGATGATCGCGGTGATAGCCGCTGCATCCAAATTAGGATTAGGGTTAGCATTAGTAGCCACATTAACTGGTGTGCGTGGTTGTGGAGAAAGAGCTGGGGGGCGTGTTGTATCCCCCACAGCAGGTGACCCCACCTCCATATCCACCTCATCTGATGACGAAGAGGGGATAGGAGGGGAGTTCACCTTCTTTTTGCCTTTACCCTTCTTACCCTTCCTCTTTTCCTTAGAGGGGGGGACCGAACCCTTAAGTTCTTGACCCGCCTTCTGGAGGTTGCGGTAGAAAATTATGTCCATCCCCCTCTCCTTCTTGGCCCGGGGGGTGAAGTTAAGACACAACTCACAGGATTGGTCGTCGTGCTCGTCCTCGACGAGACACACCAGGCACCGGTCGTGCTTGTCGGCTGGGGGCAAACGGGCGTTGCATCCCACACATTCAGAGAAGTCAAACACAGAATGCTCAGGGGTGTGCATGTGTGTAAGTGCAATGTTTATGTTTCATAAAAGTGCAACATACAAAACAAGCTCAGAGCAAAACTATATTAACTAAGCACTAGGCAAGTAATAGATAGTAAGCCACTGAAAGAAATAAAGCATGAAATACCTAGTATATCTTGCCGACTGAAAACGATAACCCCAAGAATGAATAAAATTCAAAAAGGGAGAAATCGTCGTCAGTAAAGTGCTGCCCTGAAATGCGAAGCACGATAAAGAATCTCCAAAACAATCAGATCTCAATACAAAATAGCAAAGTACTAACACATTGCATTTTGTTTGAGCATCCGCCATTTTGAGCGTTTTCCATCCGCCATTATTCGGTGAAGACGAAGCATGTGCGAATCGAAAACGAAGTTACAACGCGAAAAACATCCATATAAGTAACCTAACATTCGCCTCTACGAATAAAAGGGGTTACCACACATACAGAAGCCTTCGCTTTGTCCATTTTCATAGAAACACAGAAAAACTCAAGTTAACAGTCAACTGAAGAACACGTCCTTCCAGCTCGATGACAGCTAGATTGATAAGTGGTGAGAATAGAGTTACTTCCCTTGGTTTGCACTGGGATGGGGCTCTACACAGGGTGGTCACACGTTCGGAAAACACTTATTTTTTACTGTTATTTTTAAAATTAAGTTACAATCTGTGATCAAGTTAAAAATAAGGATTTTTATGGTATATGTACACCAAGGAGGATCCCTTCTTAAAAAGAATCTCAAGTTGATTCATAGTTATTCTCTACATGTGAATTATAGTTTAGTTTATTTGCGTATTTTTTAGTTGCGTATTTCTATTTTACCCATTTTAGCCCCTGTGGCGGAATATTCTGACCATCTAGCTCGCAGTCGTATTTTGTCTAAAGCACTAATTGGCACTGGTGGCGGAATATTCCAGGCGGCGAACCTGGTACCATTTTTACGAAATATATCATGTCTGCATCGCGAAAACGGACTATATACGGGCGTTATATACAATTCCAGGTCGCGGCACCCGTACAAATAAAGTTAATTCATATCTGCAACTTTGAATGAATTTTCTATGATTTTTCGTTTTTATTCTATTACTTTCGAAAGATTGACTTTAATTCGGGCCTCATTTTATCATAAATATGAAACGAAAAAATTGTATTTATATACAGAATTGAAGATGTTTGTTTGGCTTCACAATCATATAAAAATTATTAGAATGCGACCTTTGGTTATAATTGTATAGCCATGTAAAGTTTGTCTTTATTTCCACCTATAAAATCGTAAATACTTGCAACATGTATGCGGCATTGCAAACGGTCGTTCATCGCACTTTTCCAAGAAATCATAATCTCGAACCAGTTGACAAATAAGCACATGTCAACCCAAATATGATTATGTTGTTTGACCTTTCCAATAAATGCTAACCTCGAACTATAACGGATGAAAATATGTTGATTAGTTTGTGTGTCGTTTGGTTTGACATGCCTCTCAGAAAGGTAAAATTGTATCTTTATTTCTGTGAATAAATATGTGTATTTTATATAGAATAAAAGATTATTCTTTTCAGTTTATTGTGATTATTATGAAAATGCCTTCAATAGTTTAGCATTGATAATTTGTGTAAGAAGTAAGATGTAAACATGACCTTTTTTGCGGCGCCTGCTGTGTCTTTATTATTTTTTGGACATTCTTTCCCCTTTATTTTGGTGTAAAAATATTTGAAAACAACCAATTGGTTCAGATGATATGAAGCGGCGAGTAAGGCGGGTTACCTCAACATGTTCACGTAATAGGGACACAGTCGTAGATAACCTGTACGGGCGTGTGGGGCACATGGCTGATAATTAGGACCCAGGGTGATTAGGCTTCGGAGCTAATGCCGACAAAATTGGCTTTTGGTAAAGCTAATTATTGATGCGTGGCGACCCGCGAGGCTAGCTCCCTGGGAGACAGCAGTAAATAATTCTAAGTCTGTGTCCGAGATCCGGTATGAGGCACATAGGAATTGTTTATGACCCTCCCGGACCATGCCGCAAGTTAAGGGTTAACATCCTCAGCTACAGGTTAATAATAGTTAATGGGCGAGTTACAGCTAACACCCCTATTTGAGTTATGACTAATAGTTTATATAGGTGAGTTATAACATACTTATCATCTACAGAATAAATCATTATCATGCATTCTGTTCCACAAGATTTCAAAGGAAAAAGGTGAAATTGGTGAAATTGATAGCATATGTTTATTCTAAAAATGATGATCACCATAAAGCATTTTCAAGCTGAAGACATTTCCAAAACTTATATATATGTCAGTTTGTGTGTTTGCAATGGAAAATCCTCATGTAAATATGCTCGGAAACCCACTTTGTTCACAAGAGTTTGAATGTGTCTGTGACATTTTTTATTTCATATTATAAAAAACACACACTGACATTCAATTCTTTAATAAAAAATAACTCAAATGGAAATTAATGGATCAAGAACTGTAAACCGAGCTCAGCCTCTATATATATTGCTTGGTCTATATATATATATATATGTACAAGTTGAACATATAGTAGACAAGACCTACCTCGTATGCTAGAGGCATCAGCACCTGATGGAATATGGCCATGAAGTCACTGTCTGTCAGGCCAATCTGAAGAGGAAATTGTCAAAAATCTTTTCATGAATCGTTATATCCTTAACATAGTAAATGCAGACGATTGCGTGGCATCCTGAGACAGGAATACAGAGGCCCTCTGTTAAGGATGCATACTTCTGTGGTAAGATTTTAACGGAGTAGTTAATATAATATGCACACTTGTGCAATGTGCCTAGCAACCAGTGTTGGTACTTATGATTCTGTAGTTTCTGGACTGCCATTTAGTCCAGTGATAGAATGCCTGCTCATCAACCAGATTGGTGGGGTTAAAATCCATTACAAAGATGTTAAATTATTGCTTCCCTGCTGGAGTTCAACATTATAAGGACAGAACAATGTAGTCACAGACACCAGGTGTTAATTACTGCTATTTGTGAACAGAGAAATATTTTGTTACTCTTCATAAACTTGTTCCACTTGTTGAACTTGCCTGGTTATATATGTATCTGGATGTCAATTAAGTGTGTGCAATGGATGCTGCCATTTTGTTTCTCATTGTTCCAACGAATGATCATCTGATTGATCACATTATTGACATTCAACAGTGTTGGAAATTAGGTCCTCATAACCTTGAACACCTTTTCTCAAGGCTGGCAACATTTTGAGATTTCTTAAATTTTTCAAAGCAAAAGGTTAGGGGTTGGCTATTTTATACGCTTTTATCAAAGAGTTACTTTATCAGATAGTTACTTTTATCATAGATATGAGGATGTTTGAGTGACTACCTTGTTGAGAGGAACGTTGACACTGTATCCCCTGCCCTTCCCTTCTCCAACATAGTCGTAGTCAGACTCTCGGAGGTTCGGCCAGTACGTACCATGCTCGTACCGATGTATGGAGAAATACATCACTCTACAAACATAGAGAAAATCATTTTAACACAGATAAAATGTTCGCTTCAACTCCTCATCTTGACAAAACCTTTTTACATGTTCGTCATTAACGATAATAACAGTATTAACTGCCAATGTGCAAAAGATTGACCTCTAAGTTCTCCTTCAAATTTGAGGATGAATGAAACAGCTAGTGACATGCTTTATCTGCAACTTGTAGTAAGTTAAATTGATTCAGGGTTCGATAACTATCGCTTAAAAATGCTGTAGCACCTTAAAATGGACTTGCATAACTTAAACAAACCATGTACATTTGTGTTAGAAGAATGGTGTGCTACAGCGCCTTTAACACTGACAGGTATATAGGATATTAACAAAGTATGTGAATATTAATATTTCTCCAGGCAAGAGTGTCAAGCACATTGTATGACATAGACACAAATATAATGTCTATTTATTACTGAAGTCATGACATTGAGGAAACTACACAAAAATCTATGTTGAAATTGGGCTTGCTACCTGCCATTGCTGCATTTAGAACACAAACATGATAGATTATTATGTCACGTCACCATGATGGAGTGCTCTGAGGCATTGCATGAAAATATGAACGTTAACCTTGACATGAAAGCCCTCGTAGGTTATAAAAGACACTTTTTCAAACAGCTGTAGTCAATATATCTTGTACCTTGGATCATCATAGAAAGCATACTGTGTTCCCTGGCCGTGGTGGACATCCCAGTCAACAATCAGGATTCTGTAATCAAGGCATGTGATTAAGGGGAAAAAGATCAAATACATAGTTTTTTAAAAATCAATTGAAGCTTTCCAATGGCTTCCTGGTAATTTATGCTAGATCTCAAGAAAGGGAAATGAGCTGTTAGATAGAGAACAATTAGCCCCATATAATGATGTAAATCTAAGTCTCTGTGTAACAAAGATTCTGTTCAGAAACTTTACTTACATGATTAGCTTCCCCATCAACATTATTATCCATTAAGCACTGGTCTGCTTAAGCGATAAGGCAGCGGTATATAAACAGATGACATGTAGACACCATATTACAATGACATCAGTGCTTTGTCTAAAGAAGGCTGTGACGCCTGATGGTAAGAAACCCAAATAGTATAGAGAGAGTCACCTGTCTAGTTTGAAGACCTCCAGAGCATGTTTAGCTGCGACAGCGATGTTGTTGAAGATACAGTAGCCACAGAACTCGTTGTGTGTCGCATGGTGGCCGGGTGGTCTGTCAGATAAAGTTAGACATGGTGAGGTGATGGGGATTTTTAAAAAATGTTTTCAAGAATGAAGAGAAATATATGCATGACAATTTTTTTATGCATCCATTCTTTGTCATCCATATGTTTCTCTCCATTCCCATCATTCCATCTACTAAAATGCCACTCAAAGAACTTTTCAAGAGTATCCCAAATAGCTAGAATTATTACAGGGAGAAATACTGTAATGACATTCATTGCGTCTGTGCATTGTTGTGAAACCTGCAAGCTGGAACTATCTTGGTTCTAGTTCACAGAATTTAAATGTATCAATGCACCTAACCCTCACTGAATGTAGAACAGCAGATAAAGTTGCAAAGCCCCTGGCAAGATTCGAACCCCAGACCAAATGACCTGGAGCTAAATGACTAACATCTACTGAGGCGCAAACAAATGAATGCTTTTTATCAAAACAGTTCAAGGACCTTACTAAATTGCAAGTAAACCTTGACTTATTTTCCTGTGCTGCAAACCTGTTTGTGATGATGCTCAGAAGAGCTATGATAAAAGATAAAAGTCTCAGATTCTCAGAAGTTTTTGTGCACATATGTTACATATTCATTTTAAAAGTTTGTTATTTGAAAAATAAGAAAATGATCTCATCTTTTAACTATAAGATTTTAAAAATAAAATAAACCAACATTTGACATTATTTATGACTGTGTAACAAACCTGATCATGGCAAAACTGTTTCGAACCTGAAACAAAGAAAAACGTTTAAATAATGCTATTTTCTATCTCTGCATGTGTGTCATTCGACATGAATGACATTGTGTAATGGGTGAGAGATTCACGATAGAGTTGAATCCAATATGAATCTGCCTCTGTATATAAAAAGCACTGGTAGGGCTGGGACGGGTAGATATTTCCTACCCGGGTACCCGACCATCTGTTACCCTACCCTACCCGGATACCCGTTTTGTTGATCTCCAACATCTTATTGTAAGATTTTGTACTACTTTATTCAACTGGTTGCCTGGAACATGGGGCTAGAAACCTAAAGCATAGAGACCCATGGCTATTTCAATCAAATTTATTATGTATGACAATAGATCATTTTAATATTATGTTGGATCTTCAAATACATTGTAATCTTGAAATGAAAGAATAGCAAATAAAACTGTTTTATGATAAGTCACATGATAAAAACGGGTCCGGGTAGTGTGATGGGTACCCGGGTCCTACTCAATACCCACCCGTCCCGGGTACCGGGTTACCCGTCCCAGCCCTACAGTTGATGCGGTATGATTTGATCCTCATATGGGTTGTAACAAATATTAATGCAAAGTGTTAGGCAAAATGGGTATGTACACACAGTGTTATTCCTAGTGAATTGTCCCATCTTTGAGGTTCTTTAACTATATAGAACAGGGATACATTGCAAAGGGTTTGATATTGTTTGGTTTGGTATTGGTTTAATTGGTATTGCATTTGGTTTGGTATTGGTTTATTATAATATAAGGTATACGGTTATTATAATATGACCCCTTCAGCTGCATTGTCACCTAACTAGGAAAAACGGCACATGTGAACATGTAATATTTATGATACTGGTTATGTTTCACTAATTATTACTTACGAGGGCAATCATATCAGCGTTCATATTTTTCATATGATGCCCTAGGGCAAAATATCACTTTGTCATGGTGACGTGACATCATAAACAATGATATAACGCCACGCTTAATGAATCATCTATGACGTTGTGTTCTAAGTGCGGCGGCGGGTCGCCAGCCTATCGTTAAAAGTGAATTTTAGCGTATTTTCACTAATTTTACGACTTCGGTAACAAACTTATCATATCTATATCAGACTTTGTTTACGACACTCGTGCCTGAATATCGGTATATACCTCACTCTTGGTTGGAAAATACTAATATTCAAGCACTCCTGTCAAAGTATGACATAGACACTCATACAATATCCTCTATATATGTTATGAACACGTGTACTGTAGAGTAAGTAGAGCCTCACCTTCTCCTGTATAACCTGTTCCATGGCCTCCACGGTGGATCCAAGAGACGCCAGGGCACACTCGTAGGAGGACTGCACGAGTTGGAGAACAAATAGTATCAATTAAAAACGGTTTCAAAAGCATTTACAGCACTGTTCATAAACTGTTTGCAGTTAACAGCAAGTTTATATCTTATATGATAATGAAATTAAAACATTAATACACCTCACATTGATCTTGTAGAAGAATAAAGTAATATTTTATCAACTTTTCATATACTGTTTAGTGAATAATAAGGTTAGATCTAAAACGTTCAATATTCGCATTTGGCATATTATATAGGGATTTTGACAGGACTTATAAATTTGTTCGCTATATCTGTTTGTTCGCTATATCCGTGCTCGTTATATCCGTGTTCTTCTGTATAAGATAATGAAATTAAAACATCAATACACCTCATATTGATCTTGAAGAAGAATTAAGTCGTAATTTATGAAGTTTATGTCATACACCTTTTAGATACAAGTTTAGATCTACAAAAACCTTATATCCTTATATTCCCGGAAATTGGTTGGTTGAGAGCACGGTCATGTGATAAAAATTTCAAGGTTCATTATCCATGAACTTTTGGAAAATCGTTCATACCCGTGTGAACGCTTTCAGGTCATGTGAACGTTCGCCGGTAGATTTAGACTACTTTCGTGATTGAGCGTGCTTTTCTTCACAAATTTTCAACGGTTACCGATCAGCCTACCGCAATTATTTATTTGACTGAATAACATAATCTCAACATCATACTACCTTCTCATTTGTCAAACTATATAAAACATTTCAATAAAAGATTGCGCAAAACTGTTTGCTGTTGAACGAAGCAAGTCACTACTAGAGACCGAAAGACATTCACGGTCGCTGGCTGAATACAAATTATGCAATCTACAAACAAATACTCACAATCTAACCATTATGAACTAAGGGGATTCAGATTTGAGCAGTCGTGGTAATGAAATATTTCTTTTCCGACTGTTGTTTACATAATATTGACGAGGATACAACAGCAAATGGCGGCCTCCATGCCATGACGTCATTCAAAGGAGGGATAACTCTGATCTCGCGTCCATGAAAGACTAGATTTTATTACGCTTCACTCAGCTTCAAACAGCGGGATTCAAACTCTCACATGAACTTGCACGCAAGCTCGCCTCGTTCACGGAAGTTTGAATCGCGCTTTGACATTGTTCATTTTCCAGTGCAAACACACACCTTGACATTCAATTCTTAAATGAAATCATGTAAAAACAATAACCTAGCTCACATTATTCATATAGAAGGAGTCGTATTTCGTGAAGAAGTCCTTCAGCTGCTCCAGACTCATGTTCGCTGTCGACTTGGCCGTCTCCACGTGTTCCTCTGTGTGGTGTAGTGTCGCCAGGTCCTCGCCAGCATACCGCAACTGTACACAACACGTTCAATCAACTTGATAAACATACCATGCAGTAATTGCAATAACGTTCCAGGTACACCTTTCTTTATCACCTAGTCAAAACTCAGATTATTTGCTTCCTTACTCACTTTTGTACACTGTAAAAAAAAATCAAGCTTTTGACATTCATTCTGCAGGCGAAGGGTTACTACATTGGACCTTGAGGATGTTTTATGTTGCTTCTAAACTTTATCCGCCGAAACTTGGTACGGCTGATTTAAGTACAGCTGCAGCGTTCTGAGTGGTCAGTTAACAGCAATCACAATCTAAGGGGATAATCACGGATACACAAGTGACTGAATACAATCCTGCAACAAATCCTGCAGGTATCTTGAAGCTGTGCAAGTATTTGCAGCAATGGTAAAGTTAAGTTATGCACACATTTCTAATGCACTATTTAAGGCATTTTTGTAAGGGAAGTTACCAGTAGTTTCTGACAACGCTCAACCAGCCCAAGTTCACAGCACCGTGCGTAAGGACGGGCGATTCTCTCTGGATTCTCAGGGTACTCTGGATTCCAGTCACAGCTGTGTCGTAACATCACCTCGTCGTAGATCAAACCAGTGCTGCAAGAATTAGATAAAAGTCGAATTTCATTTAAGGTTGTCAATCTTGCTCAATCAGAATATTTGTATCTGAAAGGCTACTTCAATCACCTGGTTCTTTATGCAGCTTTTGCCTCGTATCGTGCTATAAATTTTTTTATTTTAAGTCAAATATATTGGCAGTGATGAGAAGACCGAGCATAAAATTTTAAATCATAACATATCACTGGTTCACAAACTCCATGCTTATATACAGTGATGAGTAACCAAGCTTCAACTGTATGAGGCAAAGGCTGTTTAGAGAAACAGGGGATTGTAGTAGACTTGTGAATATTTGTGAAAAGTGCGACCTTATTAGCTGAAAAACAACAAAAGATTAATTAGAAAGAAGTGAAAAAATTATAATAAGTAAGTTTTCTCACACTCACCCATTTACTGACTTTGGTTTCTCGTCATCTTCATCCTTCTGTGAAAATATATTTTAAGAAAAAAATAAATAAAATGTTTCAATGCATGCCATTAAAGGATTAACAAAGTGTTTAAGTTGATTTTGTTTTATTGTAGAACAGTGGTAATCACAAAATAAAGCAAAGGATTTCAAATAAATCAGTCAATATTTATTACGGTACTTAGAAGGCCACAGACAAATGAATAGAAATTGTATGTATTTTAATGTTTTGAAATCAAGTGAGAAACAGGGCCAGGGGATGAGTAATCCGGATACCAGGGTACCAAGTTAAAGTTGGGTACTTGTCACAATTTCCTATGTTCGTAACCAATTTCTAGTACTATGATTTGGTCAGAACACCGAAAACTGGTAAAATCGATTTGATCTACGACCTACAAAGTCAAAATTTGAGACGATTGCATAAATGGATGATGTTTTTTTTAGCAGAGGCCAATGCTACAATATTCAATAGTGCTGAAGTCAATAATAATTTTGCATCTCCTATACATGAATGATTTATATAGTTTTATCTGTGAATTGAATCGATAATAATGTAATTGATTAGTTAGAATGAAGAAAAGAAGCAAATGAGGCAGGTTTCTAAAATACCTTATAATAAACTATGTAATATACATCTTAATTGATTAAAGATCTTTAAAAATTTAGTCAATATTAATTTCATATTTTTGAATAAAATACAAGACTAAGGTAGCAAAACAGCCCACTCTAATGTAGGCTGTCTGCCTGATACATATTGCTAATTCTAGAATTTAATGTTAGGAATTTACAAAACAGGCATCAGGGAAGGAGAGTTGGAACCATCTGAATCTAGTAAAACAATTTCACAAACCGTGCTGCACAGCCCCATCAGAGCAAGAAGATCTTCGTCGTCACTTTCCGGAGCTTGTCTCGGCTCGCCACCCTGCAACAATTTAAGCAAATAGGACTTAGACTGCATAATGAAAGGTAAACGTTTCTCAGGTAAATTTTTTCAAAACTGACGAGGGCGGTAGGATTTTATTTTTATTTTTTTTATATGGAAAAATAATGACGAGGGATGAATACATTATATTTTTTTGCATCAAGTTGTATACCAAACGAAAGCACATCCACATATATTTGGTGGAAAATGGATTTAGAAAAGTGATGCAGCAAATTCTTAATTTATTTTGTTGTCAAATAAAAGTGATACACAAATGCTCAAAAAACATTCCATTTTTTAAATTTAGCCTCAGTTAACCCATGTTTCTCCACCTGCAGATAGCCTTGTGCACGACAATCTCACAATCAGATGAAATCAACAACCTGTGTCATAAATTTCACCATAGTTTATTCTATTTAATTAGCTCAGTTAATGCATATGGACACATGTTGAAAGTCTTCGGTTCAAATCCTGTTTCTATGAAATATACAGGAAATCATCATGTAATCATTAACCATTACAAAATATCTAAATAAATTTTCTCTTGTTATGAAGTGAACGTATGATATAAATGGAATAAACACATAACTTAACAAACACAAATGTTCAAACAAACATTACCGTGAGGCACTTCAGAGGATGATGTATGGAGCTTCATCGTTGTCACAGAATTTAGGTGAAGTAAATCTAGATCTCAACCTCTAGCCAGTAGTTTGTTATGGCAACCCAATAATATACCGGTAAAGACGATGTTTTATCTTTTCCCTAACAGGACCTAAATATAGCCTTCTTTTTATTTACTGGTAACCTAATTGAACATTGTGATAAGAGAATGCATTACCGGTTGTTGTTTTTAAAACTAACTGAATAACTAACAAATTTTCATTTTCATTTTGGCCACACAAGAAATGTACTTTGTTTTTCAAATTTTCAAGATTATTTCAAAGAAAATTAAAAAAAAAAAAAAATCTTAAGACACCGATAAATTACTTATGGGAAAAGGCATGAGAACTAAACAAGAATATTTTTCATGTGTTGTCCATACTTTCTTGTTTTCCCATCATGAAACAATTAACTATTACAGTAACAGTAACAGTTCTAGAGGGGGTTCATGGAGATTTGAAACCTCCTTTTGAAAAATTTGGAAAACAAGATTTGATCACCTACTACCATTTGCACATTCATACTATCAATGCTCATCAAATGATATCTTAACAAAAGGTTTACAGTGGACAGAGTTTTAATCATGTATAAAAGCAAATCAAACAAAAAAAACACACTATTCACCTGAAACCTGAAACAGACCACCGAAACATATATACTGGTACAACAAAGAAGTTTGTGGTTCAAAATTTTATTTTTATTCTTGAATACCAACAAAATGCTCCTCTAGAATCTCAACAACAACAATTCTACAAAATGTTGATAAACAAGTTACTGTACCTGGAACAGATTTCAACTGATATTTTGTACATGGATAAAGTTTAGAAACATGAAAACAGATGAGCTAAATTCCACCAGAGACCATAAATAAAGGGACTAGACTCGACAGTATTATCATCAACTATGTGTGCCTCGGCCAGATGTGTAATCGATCCGACTTAATGAAGGCTGCTGTGATTGCAAAAAGTCCACACTGTAAACATCATGTAATATTTACAATACACCATTTGAAACTTTATCGTATCTTTATTTCATACATCCTGGTAACCAAGGAAATATGTTAATATTAAATGAGTTAAAAAAAGAAACAAAATCGCCACTTTTGAATTTTTCCCGCACGCCATCTTGTTCTAGCGAGGCTCACAAATATTCCCACCTTTGGCTGAGTCCAGTCCCTTTATTTTATGGTCTCTGATTCCACTTTACCTGTGCTTTTTCTTCCTCTGAAGACATTCTGTAGTTTGATGGTCTCTCTCAACACACCTGCAACAACAATTCTGAAAATAAACATAATAACAGTTTAACTCATTAACGCCGACAGGTAATTACCAGCTCAAGGCCTAGGCCACAGTGTACACTAACACCTGGCTGCAGCGAGACCAATTATGCTTCGCCACCTCTGATTTAGAGATAGAGAAAGCGGCAAGTCATAAACGGGACTGATTGTTTGTTGTGTCTTGCATAACGATCAAAAGTAGACAGGAAATGGGTGGACGGAACTATTATAAATTTTTGCTGCTTGTTAGTGATATATTGTCAGATCTTACAGATAAAACAGTTATGATATGAACAGTGCTTTGATAACATAGTTTGTCAAATTTAAAATCCTGTAAGAAATATATTTAATTAACGTTCAAAGGTAACCATTTGAGTTTATATTTATGCATGGCATGCAAATTCGTTTACGTAATTACGCTGAACAAAGTCAAATAAGGTGAGTAGGTGTGAAGAAAGAAGGATGGCCCAGTGTAATTATATGTTTACAGATAACAAGTTTACTGGACAGGTTCAATTATATAACAAACGGAATGTCGGTGACCGGTATGTCAATTGTCATGTTAATTGTCAAAAGTCCAGTTTTGGTGACATAAAACCTATCATGAAATAACATTAATGCAACTGTCAGTCTAGATATTGTCAGCCAATGAAAGGTAGGGACATTTTTTCGACCAATGGAATTCAGGAATAGAATGATCTTGTAAAATTACTTAGGACACGATGTACATGGATTAAGCTCATGATGAAAACAGGTTCCTTATTCTAATCTTTGGACGCATTGTAGATTGCTATTCCTATTCGAAATACTTGCAAAATCATCACATACTTTTGTTATTTACAAATTGATATTTAGATTCATGTTTCTTTAAGAGCGATATATAAGTCCTTTAGCTGTATTGCCGATTCCCTTCTTATTTATCATGATAACAAACGATTACTTTGTAAAGCAGAACAGACTCTTAGCAGTATTTGTTTCGATTAAAATACATTCCTATTCGCGCTTGTACGGCAAGTAGTGGCGAGTAAGCCCCAGCGCAAAGAAAACATCGCTGACTAGGGATGACGCTAATTGAGATTTCCGACTCGCTGTTACCTACTGAATTCTCTCTTTCCAGTGGTTTATTCGGGAACCCAGTATTCCTTTAAAGGTTTCAGTTATAATGCCTGTCACCCATATTTGAGGGGGAATATTATGAGGATCAAATGAAAACACTTTGATCCCCTATGTATTAAGGTACCTTCACAGATTCTGTGGTTCTTTAGGAGAAGTAAAATATGTTAAAACATTAATGACAGATGGAAGCACAACTTCCTTACATAAACCTACCTGGCCTTATAAAAAAAGACACTGTATAGCCTCTTCCAGTAAGTAAGAGTTATCCCGCCTAAACGGAACTCTTCAGGCACCAAAAAGCCACAAAAATACTACGCTCCAGTTACGTCACCGCTTCCGGTATCAAAAAGACACTGTATAGAAGTACATGCCATTTAGACATTATATTAGACACTATATTTAAGAAATAAAGTTCGCTGTACCGCAATGTGTTTTGTAATAAAGTATAGTTTTGCCCTGAACTATTATAGTTAAAGCACGAGGACGTTAGTCCGAGTGCTTTGACGCAATAATAGTTCAGGGCAAAACTATACTTTATTACAAACCACATTGGGGTACAGCAAACTTTATTTCTTTTCTAAGATAACCCATAACACAACATTCTGCTTTGAGTAATTTTGCAAGAAAAATAGAGTTTACTTCCTTAATATTAATAATCCATGATCAGGGCCAACTGACGAGCCATGCGCCAACAGCTACTATGACGTCATTGTTCTGATGTGAGGTCATAGTGGTTCCTGGGGTTGCCTAATGCGGATTTCGTCGTTTTGGTTCAAGTACAAATGTAGCTTAAAATTTAAGACTAATTCGGATACAAAAGAACACATTCCTTCAATAGTTGTTATAACAACGCTACCGTTGTTTTAGGACATTATCATTTGCAGAAAAACACGGTCTTTTCAACTGCCCTCTTTCGTTGGGTTACCATGGGCACACGTGACTACGAGGGGAGCGGAAACGTCATTCAATTGTTACGTCATCACAAAAACTATACCTTTATCGTCTGATAAAGTACTTTTATTTCGATTGTTCTAGCCGCTAGGCATCTTAGAAATTGTTATAACTTTGTATTTAATAAACACATTTTTTTTTATTATAATGTCCTGAATCATTTATAAAGCAAAATTGTTACATCATTCTGTTTAGAATTAAATTCTGTATCAGAAAAAAAATATCAGTTATAGTTCTCAATGTTATTTCCTTCTTGCAAACTAGAGCTGCATGGTCATATGTACATATCACGATGGACTTCTATTATTTAGTCTGTGATATCACTTATGAGTCTGCAGTAAAACTAGTTCAGATAATCTAAACGTCGGTTTATGTGCGATGAAGACGTCTGGCATGCTGGACTACAGTAAAACTTGCCTTGTGTACTGTTACAAATTCACTTTTATCTAGAGCAAGGTTAACTCTCCATCAATCAGCATAGCGTATGTGCAGTCATGTTCTGAATGTGTTTATTAGGGCGACTCAGATTTTATATGACTATAAATAATGTAGGCTACATGAATCACCGTAGACTGCAATGTTTTGGTAGTGTCACAAATATACACATCAAATGGTTGTATGTTAACAAAATAAAAATCTTTCCTTTTTCATGAAAAGCTTAATTTTTAAACATTCATATTTGTCCCCAAAAATATCTCAAAATGATAAGCAGAGAACGACTTGGTCAAATTTTCCATTTACACTATTCTATGGTCTCTGATTCTATTTCGTAAGGGTGCTTACTTCTATGACAAAATTATTTATTTTGTCATAACAATATAAATATATGCATTTTTCATCACGACAATTATTTACAATACAAACTGACATCTCTTTACCTGTAAACAAATGCTTGTCAACAAACCCACTTCCACATGCAAAGGCAAGCAAATTTAGAGTTACCCCCCTTCCCTTTGAAGCAAACTTAAAATCCTCCAACTTCGTCCCCACGGTTGATCAAAGTTTCTATCATTAAACTATCGTTGATAAAGGCTTGACGCAGGAGAGATATAGCAGCACTGTGGGGAATTTTAAAATCCTCATATCACAGCTGTTCTGTTACAGCATGGTTTAACAAAAAGTCGATGGAGAAATTATAATATCAATGAATAAATCAACATGATTCTATGAGGGGTGTTTTTTGGATGCCATAATAGGCCTAACTTTTTAAATTCATTTCGGGACTAATTACTAATCAATGTCATTTAATGGATAATAATGATTCAATTTAATATTTAAAAATAGAGCCATGGGCTCTGTAGCTCATCAGGATTTCATTGATTTACTATCTAAAGTTGAATATTTAAGTTATTTAAGTTATTGTTTACAAGCAAAAGATAGGTTCTTAGATCATGACCACTGTGACCCCATTTGGGGTCACGGGGTCACATAATCTACAATTTAGAATCCTCATTGGCCAAGGAGTCTGCACACAACTTTTCAGCTCTCTAGACCTTTTGGAACTGGAGAAGAAGATGAAAATAGGTTTTTAAGGATATGACCCCTGTGACCCCATTTGGGGTAATGGCGGTCACGAAATCTACAATTTAGAATCCCCATTGGCCAAGGAGTCCGCACACAACTTTTCAGCACTCTAGACCTTTTGGAACTGAACAGGAAGATGAAAATAGGTTTTTAAGGATGTGACCCACGTGATCCCATTTGGGGTCATTGGGTCACGAAATCTACAATTTAGAATCCCCATTGGCCAAGGAGTCTGCACACAACTTTTCAGCTCTCTAAACCTTTTGGAACTGAAGAAGAAGATGAAAATAGGTTTTTAAGGATGTGACCCCTGTGACCCCATTTGGGGTCATGGGGTCACGAAATCTACAATTTAGAATCCCCATTGGCCAAGGAGTCTGCACACAACTTTTCAGCACTCTAGACCTTTTGGAACTGAACAGGAAGATGAAAATAGGTTTTTAAGGATGTGACCCATGTGACCCCATTTGGGGTCATTGGGTCACAAAATCTACAATTTAGAATGCCCATTGGCCAAGGAGTCTGCACACAACTTTTCAGCTCTCTAGACCTTTTGGAACTGGAGAAGAAGATGAAAATAAGTTTTGAAGGACGTGACCCCGGTGACCCCATTTGGGGTCATGGGGTCACGAAATCTACAATTTAGAATCCCCATTGGCCAAGGAGGCTGCACACAACTTTTCAGCTCTCTAAACCTTTTGGAACTGAAGAAGAAGATGAAAATAGGTTTTTAAGGATGTGACCCCTGTGACCCCATTTGGGGTCATGGGGTCACAAAATCTACAATTTAGAATCCCCATTGGCCAAGGAGTCTGCACACAACTTTTCAGCTCTCTAGACCTTTTGGAACTGAAGAAGAAGATGAAAATAGGTTTTTAAGGATGTGACCCCTGTGACCCCATTTGGGGTCATGGGGTCACGAAATCTACAATTTAGAATCCCCATTGGCCAAGGAGTCTGCACATAAAATTTCAGCTCTGTGGAATTATTGGTTCTGGAGAAGAAGTCGAAAAAGCGAAAAGTTTACGGATGGACGGATGGACGGATGGACGGATGGACGGACGCCGGACACCATGCCATGCCATAAGCCCATCGGGCCTTTCAGGCCTGATGAGCTAAAAATGCAGAATCCGAAAGTAAACATCCCCATAACGATAGAATATTACCGGTACGGTACTAGACCGACACTTGTGTCTTCGGAATGCTCTAGTCGAGCCGCACACGGGATTACAGTAGAGCCTTTCGACCTTATAATTCACATATTTAACCGGGTTTTTTTACTCTATAATGCGACATTTTGATTTGTAATTATTATATAACGAGACTATATATAGGCCTATAGCTAAGTTGAAAGTTGAGGGTAGAGAAAGAAGAGTGGTCAGTGCCAAACTTGGGGACGCACATGGAAAGTGCTATCAACTCAAATCGCACTGCACATGACGTCACAATGGCAAGCTCTATACATACGACGCAGAGCAACGTCATAGACAAATGACGTAACAGAATGGTACCTAGCTACAGCCTCTGCTACAATCGTATGCTTTAGACGCGTAAATTTTCTCTCCATCAAAATGACAAATACTGATACTCAAGAACGACAAGTCACACCAAACCTTCCAAAAGGTATGTTCCATTATATGTGTCTTCAGTCTGAGTGACAAGAATACGTGGTTATTATATTTTTAAAAGTTATTTGCTTGAAATGGCATTTGAATTTGAAAGCAAGAAGATTTCCCCTGCACAAAGCAATATAAGCGCTAAGCTACGATTTATCTTTTTCCTATAATATACCATACATATTTTGCAGTTCTTGCATGAACAGATTTAGGTGTGTAAAAGTATTTTACCAGCAACGAAACGTGAAAGATTTTGGTTAATATCCTCCATTAGACGCACAAAAAATGAAAGTTTTTAAAAGAATCATAAATGACAAATTTTATTTGTTCTCAATGTGGTAACATCACAGGAACTCGATATCGTAATTAAAACGAAGATAAAAAGCAGGTAAAAAAATAACACCCTATATCAAATACTATATTTGAGATAGGGTTTATGTTTTGTTTTACCTTACGTTTTTTCTACGTTTAATTACGATATCGAGTTCCTGTGGGTAATATTCATATTTGATATTAGTATTATATCTTAACCCCTCTAATGCCAGAGACGGCTGGATATGAATCAGCTCAACTTTTAGCTTCCCGTTAAAATTCAATCCAAATTCAATAAAATTGTAATATAGTTTATTATGCTTGCTTTAATCAAATCTGCACAAATAGAATTAAGAAGAAGAAGAAGAAAGGTTTGTTATTTTATACAGGCCAACAATAACCATCGTTCAAAGAAGTATAGGGAACTTACACATTTAAGGTACCGTTTTTAAAAACGCAATGGTAACACGCGCATACTAAACATGTTCAAAGATTAATGCAACATTATTCATATTTACTGATATGTACACAGTTGTACTTATCGTATACGTATTTTGAAGTAGATATCAGTTATAGTTGAAACACTGTCGAATATGAATTATCATACATGTGTATGCTTAAAGTTTACGTTTAAAGTTCTAGAAACTAAACTACGTTTTTTTCTTTGTTCAGGTTCTGGTAAAGACAATAACAACTCGGCGGCGATTCCTCGTCACTCAGTGGAAAGTGTCAACAAATCAGAAACTACCTCTGAGTTGAACTCTCCTCGAGATGACCAATCTCCTGACCCATTTCAAGGGAAGACAATCCATGGTTATAGTTTCGGGAAGATCATCAACTCAGGAGGAGCTGGTATCATCTTTAAAGTGAAGAAAGATGGCCATATATTTGCTGCCAAAGTGTCCTTTGAATGTGACATTGGCTCCGAGTCGGTGAGAGAGTCCTTCATCAACGAATACAACGTCTTGAAGTCTGTAAATCACCCTAACATCATCCGGGTATTTGAGTTCTTCGAGCACGGAGGTCGGCAAATAATCATTCTTGAATACTTTGAAGGATGGAACTTCGAGCAGTTCACCAGGTGGAACTCCGTTCTGGACAGACAACGCCATCTGAAAACCTTCTCCAGACAAATCGTGAAGGCACTGAAATATCTGCACGAAAATGGAATCGTCCACCGTGACATTAAACCAGCCAACATTCTCATTGGTCGGAAGAACAAGGTCAAAGTCATCGACTTTGGCGGTGCTCTGAAGTTGGACTCATCTCAGATGGTCAAAGACCGGCGACCTACTTTCTTCACCCCGGATTACACTCCACCTGAAGTTCTTGCGCGAGACGTCAGGTCTGCGTGCGACCAGTGGATGTATTCCTACGACATGTGGAGTTTAGGGGTCACCCTATTTGAAGGGCTAACGGGGGCTCTCCCTTACCCTGTCGAGTCGGACGGACAAATCAAGAGGGACAGTTTCTTCCAAGGTCCAGATCTGGACATCATCAAGAAAGTGGACTCTCGTCTGTTGTCACTGGTCAAGAAATGTCTGGACATCCAGCCGTCCACCAGAATTACGGCCAGCAAGGCACTGAAGGCAAAGTTCTTCTGGCGATTCTTCTGAAAACATAAATCTTGAACTCTTTTTAACATCTTAAAACGACAAGATTTGATTTTTTTGTGGTATAATTTTGTTATATATAACTCTTGTTGAGTGTTATCAGTTGTAGCAATGATGTTTATATTGTTATTAAACTGAGTTTTGTTATAAACATTGTATTTCTGTTGTTTATTAAGTTTTGGGATGATGTTTTGAGTCATGTCTATTGTCATTCATAATGTACCATTACATCGGAAATTCACCTTGAAAGACATAATGCTAATAAGATTCTTGTGAAAACCACATGATGAAGGAAACTGTAGTATACAATTCCATAGAGATACCAACATTAAGATACTGACTGTAAGTTATAATGAAAGTAGAGGCAGATACCTATATCTTCCCTCACTGATAGGAAATGTCCCAAAAAACATAAATAATCTGAAATGACATTAAATATTTGACATTGGTCAAAATCATAAAACAGGGATGTAGATGAATACCATATCAAGTGACACTGGTGAATGTGATTTACAAAATTGAACATGACACTGTCCGTTTAATTTAAATCAGTCATACCATCGGTCCTTACATATCTACACAGTGAGGCATTCTGACAACATCAACTCTCTCGCAGAGTACATAGACAATGGATCCTTCCCACTGTTAATAATAGTTTTTCACCTTTTCATGGACGTAGCTCAATGGTATATGACTGCACAACTATATTTCATCTATTAGTAACTTCCGAAAATTGAGTCTACACAAAAAATAAACTATACCGTGTTATTTTAAGCCCTTGACTCTTTAACTGTAACCCTTATTCAGATCACAGCAACCCAAAACCACGATCACTGAAGGCATGTACAGAACATGTGCAGTCAGACGACCACGATCACTGAAGGCATGTACAGAACATGTACAGTCAGACGATCACGATCACTGAAGGCATGTACAGAACACGTACAGTCAGTCGACCACGATCACTGAAGGCATGTACAGAACATGTACAGTCAGACGATCACGATCACTGAAGGCATGTACAGAACACGTACAGTCAGTCGACCACGATCACTGAAGGCATGTACAGAACATGTACAGTCAGACGATCACGATCACTGAAGGCATGTACAGAACACGTACAGTCAGACGATCACGATCACTGAAGGCATGTACAGAACACGTACAGTCAGTCGACCACGATCACTGAAGGCATGTACAGAACACGTACATTCAGTCGACCACGATCACTGAAGGCATGTACAGAACACGTACAGTCAGTCGACCACGATCACTGAAGGCATGTACAGAACACGTACAGTCAGTCGACCACGATCACTGAAGGCATGTACAGAACACGTACAGTCAGTCGACCACGATCACTGAAGGCATGTACAGAACATGTACAGTCAGACGATCACGATCACTGAAGGCATGTACAGAACATGTACAGTCAGACGATCACGATCACTGAAGGCATGTACAGAACAGGTACAGTCAGTCGACCACGATCACTGAAGGCATGTACAGAACATGTACAGTCAGTCGACCACGATCACTGAAGGCATGTACAGAACATGTACAGTCAGACGATCACGATCACTGAAGGCATGTACAGAACACGTACAGTCAGACGACCACGATCACTGAAGGCATGTACAGAACACGTACAGTCAGTCGACCACGATCACTGAAGGCATGTACAGAACATGTACAGTCAGACGATCACGATCACTGAAGGCATGTACAGAACACGTACAGTCAGACGACCACGATCACTGAAGGCATGTACCGAACATGTACAGTCAGTCGATCACGATCACTGGAGGCATGTACAGAACATGTACAGTCAGACGATCACGATCACTGAAGGCATGTATAGAACACGTACAGTCAGACGATCACGATCACTGGAGGCATGTACAGAACATGTACAGTCAGACGATCACGATCACTGAAGGCATGTACAGAACATGTACAGTCAGACGATCACGATCACTGGAGGAATGTACAGAACATGTACAGTCAGACGATCACGATCACTGAAGGCATGTATAGAACACGTACAGTCAGACGACCACGATCACTGAAGGCATGTACAGAACATGTGCAGTCAGACGATCACGATCACTGAAGGCATGTACAGAACATGTACAGTCAGTCGACCACGATCACTGGAGGCATGTACAGAACATGTGCAGTCAGACGATCACAATCACTGAAGGCATGTACAGAACATGTACAGTCAGACGATCACGATCACTGAAGGCATGTACAGAACATGTGCAGTCAGACGACCACGATCACTGAAGGCATGTACAGAACATGTGCAGTCAGACGATCACGATCACTGAAGGCATGTACAGAACATGTGCAGTCAGACGATCACGATCACTACATCAACTATTTTTCACAAATTCTCTAAAAGTATTTAATTAAACAACAAAAAACTTTGCCCAAATGCTCACCTATTTTGAACAATTACAATTTAATTTTCCATAATATTTTTATAATCAATTAGTATTTACATACTGGCTGTATTTCTCTGTTGAACAGAATCAGCTACCAAATTAACCTGCCGATAACTTTCTCAATTTTTCACTTTCCTACATTAGAAAAAATATAGGGATACACTGATTCCTCCACATGCATGAACCAAGTTTGCATGGTAGTAATGATTTGTTTTGTCAATACATTCAGATATTTTCACCAACCGATAATCTCCGTTCGCTACCACTGCATCTCGCTGTACAAAATCACTACCACTGGAACCCTGCCTGCAGTACAAGGTTCCAGGGTGACAGGGGTAAATGCCTTCAGATGTTCGATCGCAACCTCGGTGCCGAAGATGAGTAACCCGGATTTCCCGATCTTGAGATGGCGTTGTAATCCTTGGTCGTCCTGAAAGTGACTTGAACATTTCCAGTTTGGCGATACATTACCCGCGGTCTATAGTGATTGATGTCACATGACATCCAAAGTGCGCAATTACTGTTGATACGTATACAGTTTCCAACAGACCAATGACAATTCCTCTAACCTGTTGCGTTAAACGCGGCATGTTTATTCCTTTTTCTTCATTATCAATTTGGAATGTATAATGTATTCAGAATTTCAGAGTACAACTATCGAAAAATGCTTCAAATTATGTGCGAACCATGAAGAATCATGCTAAACATGCTTAAAGCGAAATACGCACGCCAATTAGTAGACGCAATGACCATAAAAGGCCGAATTATTTTACACATTTCATGAAACATTGAATGCTGTTGATCTAAATATAGGACGTGAAGTCGTCCTCCAAGTGGCGTATCCCACACTGCCGTAGAATTACCGTATTTCCTCTGGGCACTTATTTTTTCAGCACCCCTTAACCCCCAGGCGCTTATAAGAGGCCCGGCGCTTATTGGAGACCCGGCGCTTATTTCTTTTATAGAGCATTGAAGTTAACAAAGGGTGCATTAATCTAATTGTTTTAGACCCGGCGCTTATTAGAAACCCGGTGCTTATTGGAGGCCCAGTGCTTATTAGAAACCCAGTGGTTATTGGAGGCCCGGGGCTTATTAGAAACCAAGTGGTTATTGGAGGCCCGGTGCTTATAAGAAACCCGGTGCTTATTGAAGAGTGCTTATTAGAAACCAAGTGGTTATTGGAGGCCCGGTGCTTATAAGAAACCCGGTGCTTATTGAAGAGTGCTTATTACAAACCCGGTGCTTATTGGAAACCTGGTGCTTATTGGAAACCTGGTGCTTATTGGAGGCCCGGTGCTTATTGGAAACCCGGTGCTTATTGGAGGCCCGGTGCTTATTGGAAACCCGGTGCTTATTGGAAACCTGGTGCTTATTGGAGGCCCGGTGCTTATTGGAAACCCGGTGCTTATTGGAGGCCCGGTGCTTATTGGAAACCCGGTGCTTATTGGAAACCTGGTGCTTATTGGAGGCCCGGTGCTTATTGGATGCCCGGTGCTTATTGGAAACACTGGTGCTTATTGGAAACCTGGTGCTTATTGGAAACCTGGTGCTTATTGGAGGCCCGGTGCTTATTGGAAACCCGGTGCTTATTGGAGGCCCGGTGCTTATTGGAAACCCGGTGCTTATTGGAAACCTGGTGCTTATTGGAGGCCCGGTGCTTATTGGAAACCCGGTGCTTATTGGAGGCCCGGTGCTTATTGGAAACCCGATGCTTATTGGAAACCTGGTGCTTATTGGAAACCTGGTGCTTATTGGAAACCTGGTGCTTATTGGAAACCTGGTGCTTATTGGAAACCCGGTGCTTATTGGAAACCTGGTGCTTATTGGAAACCTGGTGCTTATTGGAAACCTGGTGCTTATTGGAGGCCCGGTGCTTATTGGAGGCCCGGTGCTTATTGGAGGCCCGGTGCTTATTGGAAACCCGGTGCTTATTGGAAACCTGGTGCTTATTGGAAACCTGGTGCTTATTGGAGGCCCGGTGCTTATTGGAGGCCCGGTGCTTATTGGAAACCCGGTGCTTATTGGAGGCCTGGTGCTTATTGGAGGCCCGGTGCTTATTGGAGGCCCGGTGCTTATTAGAAACCCGGTGCTTATTGGAAACCCAGTGCTTATTAGAAACCCGGTGCTTATTGGAGGCCCGATGGGCAAAAGAAACGATACCTTATTTCCAACAGAGTCAAACGCAACATAATAAAACAATGTTGATCCTCGCTCATTCAATGGCAGTGAGCAGATTATGTTACTACATACCTTTCGAGCTTCAATAACATCTTTCTGGATTTAAAAACCGCTGTTAGTTCATCTTATTTAGATTCTTATTTTCCTCAAACAACAGTCTTGTACATGCTAAAGAGACCGGGCAATTAAATAGTACAAACACTATCTACAAAAGTATAAACACTTTCAGCAAATCATCATACAGTTGTATTTAGTCTGACATCCAGTGGTTTCGATTGGTGCCTGATTCTGAGGGTGTGGATTCGAACCCCGCACTGAACTCCATCCAATAAAGTACAATAATGTATACTATTGCAGATAGTGTGAACCCAAATATAACAATGCTACATTTGGTCACTATTTAGATGACATTTATTTATATATTTGGTCACTATTTAAATGACATGTATTTATATATTTGGTCACTATTTAAATGACATTTATTTATATATTTGGTCACTCACTATTTAAATGAAAATGTATTTCTACATTTGGTCACTATCTAATTGAAATGTATTTCTACATTTGGTCACTATTTAAATGAAAAGGTTTTTATATATTTGGTCACTATTTAAATGACATGTATTTATATATTTGGTCACTATTTAAATGAAAATGTAGTTCTACATTTGGTCACTATTTAAATGAGATGTATTTCTACATTTGGTCACTATTTAAATGACATGTATTTATAATGGTATGTGTACTATCGAGAGATAAGGACCAGATTTTCAAGCTTTCATTTCATCTTCATTCTCTCGTGGACACAAACCAAGCAACGATAACACAATACATATGGTTTCATGTCACATACTTTAATTTTTAAAATATAAATTAAAAACAAAACTCCTAATATCCAAAATGTTCTACCCTAAGGATGAACAAAACACACCTTGGAAACAGCAACAAGTAAGCTAACTGTATCCCATTGGTTGGTTCATCAGTTGTCATGAATTACGATGGCGCTATGACAACATAAAACACAAAGCCTATTACGATCCGTTGTTATTTTCGTGCCAGGGAGATACAGGAAATGGGAAATTTTAAAATTCCTAACAGAATTTACAATGAAGATAAAAACATCCCCATCCCTCTACAGATATTCAGGAGTTGGACGTCGTAGTTTGAATATCAATGCGCAAATATGCGGGCGGCGAAAGACTTGTAAAATGATCGAAATCTTCGAGTCAATATGGCTTATTTAATCTCCATATTTGTTAATTTTAGATTAAAATATGGGAAGATCATGCCGGTGATACTGGACTGAGAGGACCAGTTTCATATTCATACAGCCGCTGTCTCCATACTTACCACAGCAACATTGCGTCACTCAGACATCAACTATGCAAGATACAAGATACAAGATACAAGATACAAGATATTTATTGTACAGAAAACACCCATTATGGGCAGTGTACAAAGAAGTTAACAACTGTTAATACATATTATAAGTAAAATATATACAAGACAATTAATATATCTCAGTGTGAGACAATTATATCAAACAATGCATATTATAGATTGTACAATAATTAACCAATGTGGCTTAATCTCATTGAATACATGTCATAAAGTACTTTACAAGTGATAGAAGCATGATGACTCTTGGGGTTTATAATTGATGAGAGGAGCTCCTTCCTTGAGACCCCAACGAGATCAGTTGATAAAATTAGTTTCGAGCGGTAATGAATATATTATGGGCATTCAATTACGCATTGAAAGTGTTGCCGTCATGAACCGCACTGTGACGTCACAATGCTTAGCTCTAAGCATACGCCGCCGAACAACGTCATAGACAAATGACGTAACAGAATGGTACCTAGCTACAGCCTCTGCTACAATCGTATGCTTTAGACGTGTGAATTTTCTCTCCATCAAAAATGACAATTACTGATATTCAAGAACGAAAGGTTACACCAAACCTTCCAAAAGGTATGTTCCATTATATGTGTTGTATTTATAACCACATACATATTTATTTAACTGGTTTCCCAAGAACTGTGAGGTGTACATCAATGAATCTATGTACACTTGTCAACCAATGTTCTTCCCATCAGACGTGGTCCCTTTGCAGTTTTCTGCGTTAGTGTGTGATATTTCCGTTGAAAAGTCACATTTGGGGCTTACTTCTATAGTGTTCGATGGGGGACAGGTTTTCTCGGACACTAATTAAGGTACCTAGATGAATGATATGTTTGAAGCAAGTACTCCTGACCAAAATTCTTGATCGAATTCGAAAGTCAATTCCGAAATATTATTTTACAGAGTTATGATCCTTGAATCGGCAATTGCACTTTGAGCGAATGACCGCTGTGGTGTTCCAATTTGGACACATTTTCTCGGATGTATATAATGTAAATTCTCAGTTGATACTCTTGCTGATAATCAGTTATCATTAAAATTAGTCACAGTGATCACAGTCAGTAATTCTCAAATATTACACCTAGTTGAATGATATGTTATGAAACTTCAACTCTTAATCAAGTTAAAAAGCCAGTTCCAAAAATATATTATTACACTTGAATGGTATCTCAACTATGTAATTAACAACTATAATGCTCTGAATAACCGAAAATGTGAAGGCGGTGGTATGTGAGTCATGTTCATTTTTGTCTTGTATCGGAATCTCAATATCATATCTTAACTACATTATGGCGATAAAGAGAATCGATGTGTCTTTATTGGTTAGTCGACCTAACAATATAGTAAATTCAATACAAATGGTTGAATACTGTAATACACTTATTTAACCACGCTATAAGAAACATAACTTAATATCAGTACATGTAAATATATTTAAGAAACACAGATTCCTTGAAAACATCTTTTTAAAAATGCCTTTTAAATACGCATCTAATTGTAGAAATATTATGTCGAAGGATCATCGAAAAGCGAATGAACATGCCTTCGTATTTGTCCCTTAAAATAGCAATTCTGGAAATTAATCTACGTTTTCTTTCTTTGTTCAGGTTCTGGTAAAGACCATAACAACTCGGCGGCGATTCCTCGTCACTCAGTTGAAAGTGTCAAGAAATCAGAAACTACCCCTGAGTTGAACTCTCCTCGAGATGATCAATCTCCTGACCCATTTCAAGGGAAGACAATCCATGGTTATAGTTTCGGGAGGATCATCGACTCAGGAGGAGCTGGTATCATCTTTAAAGTGAAGAAAGATGGCCATATATTTGCTGCCAAAGTGTCCTTTGAAATTGACATTGGTTTCGAGTCGGTGAGAGAGTCCTTCATCAACGAATACAACGTCTTGAAGTCTGTAGATCACCCTAACATCATCCGGGTCTTTGAGTTCTTCGAGCACGGAGGTCGGCAGATAATCATTCTTGAATACTTTGAAGGATGGAACTTTGAGCAGTTCACCAGGTGGAACTCCGTTCTGGGCAGACAACGCCATCTGAAAACCTTCTCCAGACAAATCGTGAAGGCACTGAAATATCTCCACGAAAATGGAATCGTCCACCGTGACATTAAACCAGCCAATATTCTCATTGGTCGGAAGAACAAGGTCAAAGTCATCGACTTTGGCGGTGCTCTGAAGTTGGACTCGTCTCAGATGGTCAAAGACCGGCGACCTACTTTCTTCACCCCGGATTACACCCCACCTGAAGTTCTTGCGCGTGACGTCAGGTCTGCGTGCGACCAGTGGATGTATTCCTACGACATGTGGAGTTTAGGGGTCACCCTATTTGAAGGACTTACGGGGGCTCTCCCTTACCCTGTCGAGTCGGACGGACAAATCAAGAGAGAGAGTTTCTTCCATGGTCCAGATCTGGACATCATCAAGAGAGTGGACTCTCGTCTGTTGTCACTGGTCAAGAAATGTCTGGACATCCAGCCGTCCACCAGAATCACTGCCAACAAGGCACTGAAAGCAAAGTACTTCTGGCGATTCTTCTGAAAACATAAATCTTGAACTCTTATTAACATCTTAAAAACGACAAGATTTGATACTGTTTTTGTGGTATAATTTTGTTATATATAACTCTTGTTGAGTGTTATCAGTTGTAACAATGATGTTTATATTGTTATTAAACTGTGTTTTGTGATAACGTTCGTATTTCTTTTGTTATTGGTTTGACGCATTCTTTTCCCTTCATATTTTCGATCGTAATCTCTGTGCTACTTTTGCGAATTTCTTAGGTAGAAATGGTACTGATTAGTTGCATTGAAGTTAGTTGTGCAATCAGGGACGCCGTACGTTGCACAGGTGAAATTTACCAACGTCACGCCATAATACTATTTTTGGAAAAAGAAATTAGGGGACTTTGTTAGAAACAAGAAATTCGCCTAATTAGAACAGAGGTTACGATCGAATATCTAAAGGGAGTTAACTCTGTTGGAAGAGAATTGATTTGGTGGATTGAGTCGTGTTTATTGACATTCATTATATATCCTCGAAAACTATTTCCTTTTGAAAGACAAACATACTTGCTTTAAAGTCTCGTATATTCATAGTATATAACTGTAACAGCTTGACTTGTTTGAAAAGCTTTCCTGCTGTAACTCTCAAATTGGTTGAAATCTGCTGTGGTACATTATCCATCTATCCATCTATCCATCTATCTATCTATCCATCCATTCACATATCCGTCATTCTATCACCAACTATCCATCGATCTATACAGCTATTGGAATCGACCACAGGCATGGTTGGTTCAGATGTGTAAGACACCACTCGTTAGAACAAGTCTGCCATGAAAGTTAGATAGCTATTCAATACTTGTATTTATATTATTTAATCCACCACTAACAGTACCTTCCTGCATGGTGGCAACAATCGAAGTTTCCATTTCATTTTATCTCTCTTTAAAATTACCAAATTCAAAAAGGGACCATCTTGGTTCATGTGACGCATTTCCCCGTCAATATGAACGTTATTGAAAGGATAATCTGCAATCTTTCCACTCCTGTCACCGTACCAAAGTTCGAAGAATAACACAACAGCCGTGAGAATCACATGCTACATAAGTACGTGATATCTGTAGGAAAGTGTAAGTTGATAAACAAACAAACAATACATATGAACTGGACATTATGGAGTCTATCTAACCTTGAATTAATTAATATTTTTCATTTAAATAGACTGAAATTTAACACGGGATAGTCCATTCAGTGACAGCGTGGTTGGGTCGTGTTTACATGACGCAACGATATAGGCTACAATACCAGGGAGTGGCGATATAGGTCTAAGTTTACTGTTTGACGTATATTAATGTAGTGACAATCAACACAGGTAGTCCAAACATCGTAAGACAGATCGTAAGACCACAAACAAGGTAACTGGTGTTTTCATATTACAATACATACAACTTCACAACAAATAACAAAGTCTATTGATTTATTGAGTACATGTTTGTCAATGTGCCAAGAAGAAAAACAAAAGATAAAACATTGCATATAGCTGATAACTTGTATATTCTTCATCTTTCAAGTCGTGTATGGTGTCTTTCTGAAATACTGTAAACAAAAATTTCCTGTATTTCTGAAACATCCACACAGAATATGGAGGATATAATCTCATAGGAGTTGTATTGAGCGAGAGAAACATTAACCCAAAAATTAACCCAGGCCTTTTTGTTCTCGTTTGGCAATAAATATGTTTCCATTGTCACGAAGGCATTTAGAAGTGGAATACACATCAGAAGAAGATTGTCTGGATAACAACTTCTTTATTGTGTAGATATACGACGTTTCGAAGTATATGCAAGGTATGATGCATTTATTCAAAGGTATCATACCTGGTTATATAACCCCACAGTCCACCTAACGAAAGAGAGAGAGAGAGAGAGAGAGAGAGAGAGAGAGAGAGAGAGAGAGAGAGAGAGAGAGAGAGAGAGAGAGAGAGAGAGAGAGAGAGAGAGAGAGAGAGAGAGAGAGAGAGAGAGAGAGAGAGAGAGTTATACTCCGAAATGTCGTGTACCTACACAATAAAGAAGTTGTCATCCCAGTTTCCCACGGCAAGGCGGAAACGTATCGACACAGAGAGAAGATTAAAAAATATTTTCGTTACGCTCGTGACGTTGTGAAGATGTTGTTATCCAGGCAATCTTGTTTTCTGATGAAATGCGCATTTCAAAATATTATTTTAAGGATGATATATAACTATTGATTAAGTCAGCATTTCACCAACTGTGGAAGATCCGACATTAGACAAAAATTACATCTTCCGTAGGTTTAAAAACAGCAGTAAACAATCTAATAGGTGAGACTTTGTTTAAAGATTACAAATGGTTTACAAGTGCAGTCAACTGAAACATGCTTAGAAGGAGTACCTGTTACGACTGTACGAATTCATTTCTATAGGCTGTCGAGTTACGTTTAGTTGTTTAATTGATGATGTTATATTCGGTTTATAAGTCCGATACAGTACTTGGTTTCTGTCTATGTGAGTGATTAAGGGTAGGGAAATAGAAACCTGAGCCTAACTGCTTCTGTATTGAACTATACAATTATTATTATTATATTTGAGATACATTATCTGCAATATTGCCAAGAATTAGGCTATACGTCTGTAAAAAGTAGTGCGGTTTCAACTATAAACAATATAATTCTTTTCACAATTTGAATTAATCATATTTCTACCACGTTTCTATTCTCGAGGACTCCAACTTCATGTCATCCATAGGGAGGCTGAATGTTAACTTTTATAATAATAATAATAATAATGTTTTTTTCGCATCACTAGACTTTTTAAAATTTATTTATGATCATGATTAGTCTTAAAAATACTATTTTGAATAGAATACTGTCAGGTACTAAATAACAAATATTTTGATAGTAAGTATTTCATTCAAACCATAACCGAATTACTTGTTAATGTTGAGCGAGAAAAACAGATATAAAGGGAGTTTTAATGTTGAGCGACAAAAACAGATATAAAGGGAGTTTATATTATCAAAAATAAATATCATCTAAGACCGCCGCTAAAAAGTATTTAGCTGCACATGACAACCTTAGGGTCAAGTTTCCCAAGTCAAAAAGGCGAACATACATTTATCAGGGCCGAGCTAATGTGATTTTATTCAGATATATACAATGGAATATAAAAAATAGAGCCATGGGCTCTGTAGCTCATCGGGGATTAATTTGATGTCGAAGACTGAGACAGATTGTTCCCAATATAATGTAGTCTGACATTTAGCCTCTGAAATTTGTGTTTGAATTTGTGTCAAAATTTGAATAAAACGAAATGAAAAGGAGCCTCTGAGATGTGTTCATTTATACTGAGCTCTGTAGACTTGCCTCACTGAGACTTGCCTCGGTTCTTTAAATTCAAAGAGTCTGCATGACAGACTAAATATAATGCACAGCCCCTTGCCCTGAAAAATTGCAGTCTTGAAATTGTCAGTGCATAACAAAAACATGACTGGACACAAAATTTGTATGAAATGGGTTGTCCAAGTATCACAATTCCTGCAATGATATTAAAATATTAAAAAGGTTAGGGGGTAGAGATAAAATGTACAAAATAAGATCCCCTAGATGCAAGGTACCTCCTCACAAAATTTCAGCTTTGGGGGTGCAGAGGTTCTGGAGGAGAAGTCGTAAATGTCAAAAGTTTACGGACGGCGGACGACGGCCGAAGCCCATCTAGCCTGATGAGCTAAAAAAACTAAATATTTATTTGAAATATAATAATATTTTCGGATGATCAACTTCTTTATTTCACAATTGCGACGTTTCTGTATATATGCTTACCGGTATATATACTTAATGCTTGATAACGGTATAAGGATCTATTGTGCACCTGTGTTATATGAAGAAATATATTATATATATATATATATATATATATATATATATATATATATATATATATATATATATATATATATATATATATGCTTTTGTAGACCGATAATAGTACCTGCTATTATGACACTATTATCAAAAAATAGCAAAATAAATAGTTGACAGATATATGCGTGTAATTGTATGCCGTGTGTAAAAAAAAAATTCAATTTGTTCATTTATGAAAAAAGAAAATAGGAAGGGACTCAATACACAACCTTGTCTGACACCTACTGCATGGTATTTCAAAAGTTTCTGTTAATTCATTGAAATGTTCGTATATTTGGTTTAGTTGATTGTCCATCTTAGGGATAAGACCACGTATGTTTAGGGTATTCTATAATTTGTATCTTCAAACGATCGACGGGCCTGAATAACGATCAGTCGTAGTGTTAAGGGGATCTGTAAAGGCGTTTTGTGAAACTGATGTAACCTTTTTTAAGGGCGCCCATATCGTCGTCGTATAACCACTAAGGGAAACCATTCAGTAGATTTTAAGAGGACTTTGTGAAAGTGGACCGAAGACCTAGATTCTGGAAGCTCTCTTAGTGCCAAGATAATGGTATTTTCATTTTGAGTCCTCCTATCACTCGTGGACACATTCCTGTCAAAGATAACCGAATGCACATGGCTTTATGTTACATAATTATTAAAAAATAATAAAAATATGTACATCAAAGTCGTCCTTCAATACATGGAAGGGGAGAACATAACATATCCTATACAAGTGCATGATCATTCAATTATAGCATTTAAGGTATTTTTTAGATAGTAAGTAGTAATTAAACCTTCAACTGCATCCCAAAAGTTGTCTCACCTATTGTTGTATAAAGTTTTAATATCATGTGATTTCGGATGGCACTAATGCCTCATAAAAGAAAGCTATTACGATCACTTGTTGTTTTCTGTTCCAAAGAGACAGGTAAATGGTCACTGACAAGAATAGGTTCACTCGTTAGTGTTCTAAAGTTCTAAATATCACTTGGGGTCAAACAAGTATCAACGTCACGTTTTAAGATGTTCCCCTTACAATTCATAATAAGAGAACAATATCTTATTCATGTAATTATATTACAATCGAAACTTGTACTGTGACAAGTTTAAATCATGAGAAAAAGATTATTTTGAAAATTTAGAAACTCTATTCCTTGATGCCATCGTTGAAGGTATGCAAGTCAACGTTATGTACAATACGATGATCTGTGATAGGAATTTCTGGTAGCGTTACCGTGTCTAGATGCAACATGCTGCTACGTTGGCACAAACAAGCTGCCGAAATGCAGCAAGGCTTATTTTAACCAGTGATAGACACTGGTGCGAGTTGGCGAGACCTCAAATGACATTTGTTTGTATATTTGAAAAATGATGGACTAACTTATGGGATGCAGTTTCTAGTCATAGACGGGAGTGGGCGATATAGGTCGAGACGTCTGTCTGGAAGGTATGTAGTGACATAACTGTACGTTCAGGATATAAGCTGAACCACAAAGTGGAGCATAAAGAAGGTAAATGAAGTTTGCTAAACAAAATATTTCACACAAACTTTTTTCCGGTTGATGAGATTAGAGCTGGTCAAAATCTGTTAACATTATTCATTTATTTATTTATGTATTTATTTATCTATATTTATATATTTATTTATTTATTCAATAAATACATTATCAAGAAAGCAATCATGCTTTTATCAACATTTGCAAAATGACTTACTATTGTCATGAGTTGATAGTAATACGTAAAATGTATCTTTAAAATAGTTTTAAACAATGTCGAAGAATTTCAGCCGTGTAGACTCACTAAAAAGTACACCAGCTACAATATGTGTTGATATAAGGATATTTTGCTCATTTATCATGCCATGTCATCGCTCATACCTTGGTCCATACGTCGATCACACACGTTAAGTATTCCAGACTAAGCGAGGTGTCGGTTGCTGAATGGATAATATGTTGGGATATTCAGTGCTGGCGATGGGCGCCTAACTCTTAGGAAGAGGGTTCGAAATAAAACTATTACAAAGTGAAAAAAAAAACACAGGAAGAAACAAATACAGGTTTGATTGACCTAGCAGATGCAATTATGACAACTGTAACTAAGCTAACTAACTATATAACTTTACCGTAACTAAGTTGTGCTTGTAAGTTCACAATCTCATTGAAATCAGATCAAACGTCACTGCTGCGACGAAGAGGCACGAGTGTTACGTTAGATTCGAATTCAATGAGATTGGTAAGTTAAATGTATCACATTGTTCAATTTTAGAATTTTATAAATGGAATAAATTGTATTTTCATGTAGGATGACGTCAGCGGTGTTCTCACTCCGGTGCCTAGGCATTGTTTTCCTTCTTGTTGGATTGTCCGGGGGTCGAGGTGAGAGAATTAGCGGTTAGAATGTAGCCTTCAATGTTTCGTCGTTATTCGCGGAGTGTTCTATAATGGAAATCAGTACTTTGTATGGGTTCGAATCCTGAGAGCAAGACATTTGTGACCGGAGTCTAATACTGTATTGTGTTTTTGAGCAAGGCACTTCATCCACATTGCCCCCAGTCCAACCAACTGTTAAAAATGAGTTCAATATGGTCACGCGGAGGCTTAAAGTAGCGGCACTAAAAGCACAATTCCTACTGAAATAGCACAGAGACGTCGTGGGCCCAGGGAGACAGAGAAATAAGTTCTCATGCACAGGATTTGTAGCGCATTATTGATTAAGAGTGCTGGTTATTTGAATTCATACTCGCGAGAATGGTGTAGACGGAAAATAAAGATATTGTCTTTTCGCCCATAATACGAGTGAAGTGGCTGATCTCAAATACCAATACACGATTAAGTCTCCTCTCTCTATTTGTTCCAGAGCTTGCTACAAGTGATCCACGCCCTCTACGCGTAAGTTTATCTTGATAGCTTACATTTATGTCGGGTATTTTTCAGTATTTCAGTATTTTTCAGCTGGTTCGTAATTAATATTTTCTTCCATTCACCTTTTGTCAAAACATGTCATAGAAATTTTATGTTAGATAAGTTTTGTGTTTTAGTTGCAAATGAATATAAGAACATTGTAGAGTTATCAAACAGAAATCCCAGCAGGCACATTACGTTGTTACAACGTCGTATTTTGGTTGCAATAAGGTCACAACTATAAAATGTCACGTCATTTCATCGTCGCTAATGTCGATGTTCATCAAACGACGTCGATGCAACGTCGAATTGCCTGCTGAGATATCTTCAAACAATGTATAATAAATGTCACATCATATATGGGATAAACATTGTCACTCCAGCCTGGGCGCCCTACAGAGATATCACACTACCCGATCAAGATGAGAACGAGAGACAACGGGGGCGACCAACAACTTGACATACTCGAATTGTTGTTGAAGGAAATCTCCCAGTACCCTATCAAAATGTCTCCAAACTACAAGCGAGAGATTCAAGGGACACGAGACCTCACGTCACAGCTTTTGAACAAGATATCTCAATATCCAATCAAGATGCTCTTGGATCGGATTTTTCAAGATGCTACAGTTGAATCCGTGCTGGTAAATATTCTTGTTAAGTTTTCCATCATATTACAATGTGACGACGATGACAAGGAATGTCTTTCTGGTAATTTGTATTATTTTTGATACAAGTTTCACTCGACTTGTTTTACCAATCACTAGACTTGTTTTACCAATCACTTTACTTGTTTTACCATGTCACTCAATTTGAATTACCAATCACTCGACTTGATTTACCAATCACTCGACTTAGTTTACTATGTCACTTAACTTGATTTACCATGTCACTTAACTTGATTTACCAATGACTTTACTTGATTTACCTGTCACTTTACTTGATTTACCTGTCACTTTACTTGATTTACCATGTCACTTAACTTGATTTATCAATCACTTAACTTGATTTACCAATCACTCGATTTGATTTATCATTGTGCACCGTCAAATCACCCCTTAATTCATTATTAAAAGTGACAATAAAATCACTGATGTTTTTCTTTTCAGAATGCCTGAGGGTTTGGTCGAAGTCAACTATTATAATGTGGTGAAACACACATTAAACATATACACTGCTCCATGAACAAATTAATAAGTCTCTTGTTTTATATGTACATGTGTCTCCAATAAACTATGATTCGCAGATGTTTATAAAAGGGCCAGTCCGAGCGTGGTCCGTTAGCTCAGGGACTCTATATGCGTCCTCTAATTAGAAGTCCCTGGTTTTATCATGTATGTACGAACTTCTTTCCAAAAGAAACGACGCCAACATAAATACATGTACAAGATTGTTAAACCCTGGAGAGACAAACAGGGTACAATGTCAACTTAACTCATATTTATTTTTTGCTACACAACTGTTTGTTGAGGTGCACCATGAAGTCAAGGAAAGTTCATGATTATCCCCCCGAATTTCGTTTTTTTAAAGATGGCTCAATGCAGACAACCGTAGGTTAACATGTAAAACGTCTCTTTACTTATTTTTTCTATGTTGAACATTGATTTATAAACACACAGTTCACACTAGGAAACTTCAATGGCGCAGTTAACACCCCACGGTGGTGTTGTCAATGAAGTAAATGTTTTCTCTGCAATAACGAGATGATCATGAAGGTGATCCTCATCACACCATAACTAATGAGGAGTTTCCTTGATATTAAAAACTGTAAGAAAAACTTTGAGGTGTACAAAAAAGCTTAGTCGTACTTCAAGAACTGTTCACTGGATTCTCTTCATATCTTACACATAGTTTCTCTTAGGTAAGACAAAGGGCTGGTTAGATTTGGTGATCTTGACTTATTCTCAAGGTCACACTGGAACTTCGAGGAGTTTTGTTTACATGTAAAGCTTGTCAGCGGGATATCACAAGAACTGTTCATTGGATTCTCATCATCTAATATGGTTCCTTGAGAGGGGTTTTGGGCGCAGTCGATTTTTCTGACCTTTGAATTATTTAAAAAATTTGAAGTATTTATTTGCGGCGGGTGATCATATCACCTTAGTGACAACTGTTTGTTTACCATGCAATGAGCACATATCTCTTATCAGACAAAAAGTAGTCAAACATGTTTGTTTGGACGGAAATAAGGAAATGATGATGAATAAATGACCACAATATGGTTTCATGCAAATGCACAGCAGACACTCAAATGCGGGTACAGCAATGTACAGTATACCAGTAAACATACATTGTATTTGAATGTTCCAGTTCGCCAAACTGTGAATGAGTACCTCGTTAAGTATGTTCCAGTGAACTGTGAATGAGTACCTCGTTAAGTATGTTCCAGTGAACTGTGAAGGTGTACCTCGTTAAGTATGTGTAAAGCGTGAACATGACGACCAGTGATACGAAAAGAAAAACACCTTCCGATATAACAAATCGTTAATCGTTAATCTACAAAGTGCAAGGTCATATCTAAAGCTAGATCTTTCAAACTCTTAGTATCCATTTTGTATGTGGCATTGTTCGAGTGTCTACTTTGCAGTGTTAGTATCGAACTTGTACATCTCAACTAAACGTTCGTGCTCAGGTAAATAAGGCTTTTAATTACAGTCACAAATATCAACTCGAAATCGTTATTGAAATATCTGAGGTACCATAAAGGCAGCAAACCAAAATATATAGAACCAAGACACAATAGACACAACAAATTCACGAATGGTGTTTATATTACCGTATGTAGTACCCACTGTTTCCCTGAAAGAGACGCTCACGCAGTTTTGGTAAAAAGGGAAGGCCTCTGTTCTCTTAATAATCTAACAATTAAAAGGTCATATTGTGAGTCACAACTGAATACATATACTTCAATATATATATATTTTCGTGATTAAAGGGAAACTTACACTTATGTTTTCTGGCCTAATTTTAACCGATAAATTAGGTACCAAGTTATAAATAGGTCATCTCAGCTTATCTTATGTCTGTACGATAAAGCTGGAAGTTAACAGGAACTGCGATTATGGGAAATATGTATACCATATGTTTCTCCTTGTGTTCTTATGCAATGTTGTTTTCAAAGTTAATTGGAAAAACGTTCATAAATAAAAGTTTCTAGAGTCCCATTTCAGTGATAAACGATGAATGCAACCAATGCTATAACAATTCCTTCTTACTTGGATCACAGGACAAGTTTAACGCAAATATGTTCCGCAACAGAGATGAACGACCAGTTATCCCTGATGCGCGAATAGGAAAACTGGTCGTTCATCTCTGTTGCGGAACATATTTCCGTTTGTCAACGTGTTGATATATTGAATATCAGAAGAAGCCAGTGTGAGATTCTATTTATCACATTAAAGAGTTTTCATTACCTTTTAATGAAAAAAATACATCTCTGAACACTTTGAGCTCAGCAATAAGACTGCCAATGCGATGACACCATAGCATTGTGTTTATATACGTCATATCTGTACGAGGCATTACTTAATGGTGTAAAAAAACACTGTGGTTTCATGTCTTTTATTATTCGCAAATTGAATATATCGTTGTTAAAGATCTGATGAAATGCATTTTTCTCAAGAATGAAAGATGATTACCTCTACGTATATTGTTTATCGGAATCAATTGAGCATACAATCGAGACAATATACATTTGCAATTGATTATTAAGACGATTTCAATTTACCCATTTTAACAATACCGCGATTACCGCCACGAAACGTTTTCAGAAAATCATTCAGGCGTGACTGATTAACAACAGACGACGGGTCGTCTGTGACCAGCGGACCGACCCGCTCTGTGGCGCCTCATCAATTAGTTAATGATGATTATCACTGCCGCTAGATGAATTTATGAGGTGTTTTAAATCGCCAAAAACACATGTTTTATGCAATAATTATGTAATTGTCCTCTGCGGAATAACCTAGTTGGATATGTAAACATTCGATATATGAAACATTTAAGTTGTTTGATTTAAAATTTGTAAGTGAAATTAACAATCAAAGTGTTGCGAAATTAAGTTGACTACCGCCGATAATGAGATTACTCCAGTAACGTCACATAAGTCATCCCTTCAGGGGCCACACCCCCGCAGACTTTCATTCTGGCGTTTTTTTAAAAGCCGTATATAAGTTATTTATGGACCGATTTCAGAAATTTAAAATCGAACAATTGTCAAATTGACATCCCATTTTAATGTATCATTTTGGCAGAAACCCTGTCAACTAACCTTCAATCTGATTCTACTTTTGGGCAATATAACTAAATATTGACAGAGATAACATGAATTTCACAAACAACTGTGATCGAGAAAGTTAATCTCCTCTGCCATGGTGCCATTGTCTATCCCTCAACATTGCATATGTAAATATTTACAAGTATTACAGAAAAAGAAAAACGTGACACCAACAACTTAAATCACCAAAAACAAACTACAGTGTGTCTAGTTTTGAAATCACATGCTAATAAGTAAAAATGTATTTCAATTCAACAAAAACGACCCTTCAATCCTCAACCAAGAACAAATTTCAGTTTTGAAATATGGCTATCTATGTTGGGAATACAAGACAACCGCTATGATTTAAAACATGTATTAATCTATTTGCATCAGATGTAAAAGCCAATAAAAGATGCACTACTTATACAGAACTAGATTTCATACATGAAAATTCACCTCAACAAGTAGTAACCTGTATCGGCGCTTATTGGAGACCCGGCGCTTATTAGAGGAATACGGTACACTTACCTTTGAACCAAAATTTCCATGGAAATGGTACCTTTTGCACTTAGCTCTATATAGTGTTCAATGAGTAGAATTGTTTCCCCAGAAGCTATGACATCTAGATGAATGATTTTTTTTGTGCGAGTACTCTGACAATACTCGTAATCAAGATCAATTCCAAACTATTATGTTGAACGGAGAGAGCTCTAGCTCACAGAGTAGGCATACAAGTCTCTCAACTTTTATCTACCTAAGTGAGCAAAAACTTTACATGTATGTCTTGAGGTCCTGAAATTTAATGCATGATCAGTTTTGCATGATATTTTATTTGGTTTTAAAATGTACCATATTTCAATAGGTGTTGGTTTATGTTATATCTTCTTACTCGACTTTCATATGCACCTCCAAATTCTTAATATTAAACTGGTTAATTTCGGTTTAAGTTGTTGATTCTTAATTAAATAACACAAATAATAACATTGACACATATGTGGCCTCACCAACATGATTATGTCTCTTTAAGGGATATAATGATTAAGAGAACACGAGGACAGTCCACCAGCGATGATCCCCCAAGCTGGACCGCTGTTCTGTTGATTGGTGGAGCTCACTGGACGTTGGAAGCACAAATTTGAATCATTCACACCTGGGGCCGAATGCAGGTATGACGTAGTGTTTATGTCTTCATTGAAATCAAATAATTATTTATTATAATATAATTGATTCTGACTTTTTACAAGTAGCTTGGGCACATTATTTTTATATTAATTCTGACGTAGTTGATCTTTTTACAACCGCCATTGAAATTTTTGTCACATTTATTTCTCTGTACATTTGGAAACCGTAAATCTGTCTGCTGTGTTTTGAATATCAGTGTCAGGGTGTGCTTACAATATGTCAGTTTTGTTTTTAATCTTTCGTTGATCTAGCTTCATTGTCTTGTTTTGACATTGAATTTTTTTGTGGATAGTTGACAATAGTTCTGTATTGTTCTAGCGTGTGTACAAAATCGATTATACTTTTTCTCTCGTTAATATTTTCTTTAGGATTCCGTAAATCTTTAAGATTATGTTTAAGCTTTATTTGTTCCATCGTTTAATGAGAAACTATGAAAAGTTACGTTGTACGAGGGACACTTTTCATTTCTCCATTCTGATCCGAAGTTTTTCGTCAATTTCATTAGCACAGAAACTAGTAACAACTACATGCAACCGCAAAAGAAACGTGACCACATTTTCAACAGTATAAAAAGCAACAGATCGCTGCCGAGGAAAGTCGATTTAAAATGATGTTTCATAGGGACATAATTTGTAAACCAGCAAATTCATACATCATAGTATAATGCTTTAATTTTATTTCTGTTCAAATACACTTCGGGTGTTGTAATCGCTTTTCAAGGTGGATGTTGGCCAGCATGTTTGTCATTTAACTTAAATATTAATCAAATGTAGACATTTGATTAATAAAAGTTGTTATCAATATAAATAACCTTCTTGAACTGATATTTGTTGACACTTCTTTACTGTAGGACCTCATAAAACAGCCAAAAAGCCCCTTTTGGACTCTCCTATTTCCACTAGTTACTGAAATTTGAAAACGTATGTTTCTCAGAAATATAAACGATAATGTTTTGAAATTCAAATTTAGTTTAATTGTCTCCTGAAGACATGCTGTATCTCTATTTCAATCGTGTTTATCACTCGTGGATTGAATTATCTTGTATTTCGTATGGTAACGTTTCTTTTGCGGTTGAGTGTAAAACGTGATGCTGTGGGAACATTACCATAATTTGACTGAATTAATCACTCTGGACAAAGAAAAGTAGATTAGGTGAAATATTTATTCAAAGAAGAATTACAAATAGTGACGTTTTAAGAAATTAGGACTGAAGATGCAATGGTACTGATTTCTTACCAAACAGAACTATTGCCCTGTGAATACACTACGTGATAAAATTTGCAGATACTAAAGTTGATCTGTTGACTTAAAAGAATGGAATTACACACATTACAGCAACCAATATTCACTTTCATTTCTCAGTATAACATAACATGTAAATACAAATATCCAAATGAAGCAAAACGTTATCTGAATAAATTTCTTAAACTGCTAGATTATGAATCTCAAATACCCTACGGTTACTTTTACTAACACATTGTCTCCTTTCTTCAGACACATTTTGCTGATTAAAAAACGAGAGGATTCTTAATTGTTTCCCCATATGTACAGTTGAAATACTCTTGAAAGCAGCGTTAAACCCGAACTTACTTCAATATGTATAACTGCAACTCCAGTGTTGTTTGTTATATCTCGTGGGTGATGCAACACTATTGTGTGTGGAGCTAATGGCATGTTCAAAGTTGTCCGAACACAGTTTATATTTTTGTATCTATATTTGTCAGTTTCAATATAATTGAGGAATGTTTCAAATTTAACATAAAAAATAGATATCTCTAAAATTCTTAGAGGTTATATGGTTGATCACCACGAGGAAATCCCGAGTAGATCATCATTTATTTTCTTTATTTTTTAACAGAATGCCATCCTACTCGGTCGTCTAAGGGCTGTTGTTGTGGAGGGACGTGACCCTAGTTGTTGGAGATGTCTGTTTGAGGTGTCCAATCCTAAGTCAGCTATTCCAATCATTAGTTTAGGGGTGAATAGCTGCAGGCTTTGCCAGGATTGGTATAACAAGGCTGCATGTCCTTGTTTAGATTTAGGGGCCATGCTTATCATGGTAGTTAGGGACCACACAGTTCCCCGTGTGGATGCACAAGTTTAGAATGTAGGAAACACCTCACCAGTAGGTTTAGTTAAGGGATAGGTTCCCCCTCCCCTCAGACAATTTCCCAACAGGTGTCTGCTAGCTTCACAACATGCACCTGGACATGCTGGCAACAGAGGGCCAAGGTGAGTCACTATATTCAATAGCAGATATATAACTTGGGTTGAGGGTTCGGATAATGCTTGATAGAGTAATTTCAGAAGTAGCAGGGTCACACTGAATCGTTACTGCAGAACAGAACATGGTAAACTTTAGATTGAGTGTGTGAGATTCACTGAATTATGAAATTGTAAATTAAACTGACATCTTATCTTATATTGTTAGATTTTGAAACGTTTCTCTAGATTATAACAACAATTGTTTAATAGTTCAACAATAAAAGTATTCAGTTTTGACCTTATCTAAAATAAGTTCATGTAATACATGTACCGGGTACTTACTGCTCGGAACAGTATCAGACATACATCAAATGTGAACTTGTCCACATTGTTATTTTTGGATCCACAAGACCTGGGAGGACTCCATGCCGGAGGAAGAACTGGGAGGACTCCATGCCGGAGGAAGACCTGGGAGGACGAGATGCCAGAGGAAGACCTGGGAGGACTCCATGCCGGAGGAAGACCTGGGAGGGCCCCATGCCGGAGGAAGACCTGGGAGGACGACAAGCTGGAGAACGACCTGGGAGGACTCCATGCCGGAGGAAGACCTGGGAGGACTCCATGCCGGAGGAAGACCTGGGAGGGCCCCATGCCGGAGGTAGACCTAGGAGGACGCCATGCCAGAGGTAGACCTGGGAGGACTCCATGCCGGAGGAAGATCTGGGAGGGCTAGATACCAGAGGAAGACCTGGTATGAAACATTTCTATTGAGAAAATACTTTATCAATGTTTATCTTTTCATAAATTCTTGAATGCTACAAAAGCATGTCAAATGCACATACATTCTTTCTTTTTGATCTTAGAAAAATCCAAGTAAAGTTAAACTTATATATTTCTTTAGTTTTCATATGAGAAATATAAACTGTATATTGCACAACTGCAGTGCATGTATTAAATCATTAACTAGATGTGAACACTGAAAATATCATTCACTGAAATTTAGAGAAGTAAATGGTATGTTTGTATGATATGAGCTGCTGAATTCATGGTTTTGATTAGGTTCTGACTACTTCAAAATTTGTCATGTATGGTTTGATTTAGATAAAACTGTTACATTTATATCAGATCCCTTATGAAATTGTCATTAGTATATCCAATTAATGATTGCTGATTGTCAGTTGACATTACTAGATTAAATTTCTATTACAGATCTTATCAAAAGTTTAAAATTCCAGAATTATATTATCTTTGGCCGCTAGAACACTTTATATTTTATATTCAGCTAAGAGGACATGACTTAGGCTACCTATAGTACATGTACTTTACATGAAATAATACTGAGCCTATTTAATTGCTAGAATTGTTTTTGGCACCATACAACTAACTACATTCAAAGCAAATGAATCTAAGCAATAAGTACATTTTACAGAACCAGATGAAGACTTGGGAGGACTCCATGCCGGAGGACGACCTGGGAGGACTCCATGCTGGAGCACTCCATGCCGGAGAAAGACCTGGGAGGACGCCATGGCGGAGGAAGACCTGGGAGGACTTTGCCGGAAGAAGATCAGGGAGATACCCTGTCATGTGATGACAGAGGAAGGTATGAACCATCTCTATTGAGAAAATACTTTATCAATGTTTATCTTTTCATAAATTCTTGAATGCTACAAAAACATGTCAAATGCACATACATTCTTTCTTTTTGATCTTAGAAAAATCCAAAATAAAGTTAAACTTATATATTTCTTTAGTTTTTCATATGAGAAATATAAACTGTATATTGCACAACTGCAGTGCATGTATAAGTCATTAACTAGATGTGAACACTGAAAATATCATTCACTGAAATTTAGAGAAGTAAATGGTATGTTTGTATGATATGAGCTGCTGACTTCATGGTTTTGATTAGGTTCTGACTACTTCAAAATTTGTCATGTATGGTTTGATTTAGATAAAACTGTTACATTTATATCAGATCCCTTATGAAATTGTCATTAGTATATCCAATTAATGATTGCTGATTGTCAGTTGACATTACTAGATTAAATTTCTATTACAGATCTTATCAAAAGTTTAAAATTCCAGAATTATATTATCTTTGGCCGCTAGAACACTTTATATTTTATATTCAGCTAAGAGGACATGACTTAGGCTACCTATAGTACATGTACTTTACATGAAATAATACTGAGCCTATTTAATTGCTAGAATTGTTTTTGGCACCATACAACTAACTACATTCAAAGCAAATGAATCTAAGCAATAAGTACATTTTACAGAACCAGATGAAGACTTGGGAGGACTCCATGCCGGAGGACGACCTGGGAGGACTCCATGCTGGAGCACTCCATGCCGGAGGAAGACTCCATGCCGGAGAAAGACCTGGGAGGACGCCATGGCGGAGGAAGACCTGGGAGGACTTTGCCGGAAGAAGATCAGGGAGATACCCTGTCATGTGATGACAGAGGAAGGTATAAACCATCTCTATTGAGAAAATACTTTATCAATGTTTATCTTTTCATAAATTCTTGAATGCTACAAAAACATGTCAAATGCACATACATTCTTTCTTTTTGATCTTAGAAAAATCCAAAATAAAGTTAAACTTATATATTTCTTTAGTTTTTCATATGAGAAATATAAACTGTATATTGCACAACTGCAGTGCATGTATAAGTCATTAACTAGATGTGAACACTGAAAATATCATTCACTGAAATTTAGAGAAGTAAATGGTATGTTTGTATGATATGAGCTGCTGACTTCATGGTTTTGATTAGGTTCTGACTACTTCAAAATTTGTCATGTATGGTTTGATTTAGATAAAACTGTTACATTCATTTCAGATCCCTTATGAAATTGTCATTAGTTTATCCAATTAATGATTGCTTATTGTCAGTTGACATTACTAGATTAAATTTCTATTACAGATCTTATCGAAAGTTTAAAATTCCAGAATTATATTATTTTGGCCGCTAGAAGACTTTATATTTTATATTCAGCTAAGAGCTAGGACATGACTAAGGCTTCCTATAGTACATGTGTTTTATGTGAAAAAATACTAAGCCTATTTAATTGCTAGAACTATTTTTGGCACCATACAACTAACCACATTCACAGCAAATGAATCTAAGCAATAAGTACATTTTTACAGAACCAGATGAAGACTTGGGAGGACTCCATGCTGGAGCAAGACCTGGGAGGGCTCCATGCCGGAGGAAGACCTGAGAGGGCCCCATGCCGGAGGAAGACCTGAGAGGGCTCCATGCCGGAGGAAGACCTGAGAGGGTTCCATGCCGGAGGACGACCTGGGAGGAATCCATGCTGGAGGAAGACCTGGGAGGGCTCCATGCCGGAGGAAGACCTGGGAGGACGACAAGCTGGAGGACGACCTTGGAGGACTCCATGCCGGAGGACGACCTGGGAGGAATCCATGCCGGAGGAAGACCTGGGAGGGCTCCATGCCGGAGGAAGACCTGGGAGGACGACAAGCTGGAGGACGACCTTGGAGGAATCCATGCTGGAGCACTCCATGCCAGAGGAAGACTCCATGCCGGAGAAAGACCTGGGAGGACGCCATGGCGGAGGAAGACCTGGGAGGACGTTGCCGGAAGAAGATCAGGGAGATACCCTGTCATGTGATGACAGAGGAAGGTATGAACCATTTCTATTGAGAAAATACTTAATCAATGTTTATCTATTCATAAATTCTTGAATGCTACAAAAGCATGTCAAATGCACATACATTCTTTCTTTTTTATCTTAGAAAAATCCAAAATAAAGTTAAACTTATATATTTCTTTAGTTTTTCATATGAGAAATATAAACTGTATATTGCACAACTGCAGTGCATGTAGAAGTCATTAACTAGATGTGAACACTGAAAATATCATTCACTGAAATTTAGAGAAGTAAATGGTATGTTTGTATGATATGAGCTGCTGACTTCATGGTTTTGATTAGGTTCTGACTACTTCAAAATTTGTCATGTATGGTTTGATTTAGATAAAACTGTTACATTTATTTCAGATCCCTTATGAAATTGTCATTAGTTTATCCAATTAATGATTGCTGATTGTCAGTTGACATTACTAGATTAAATTTCTATTACAGATCTTATCGAAAGTTTAAAATTCCAGAATTATATTATTTTGGCCGCTAGAAGACTTTATATTTTATATTCAGCTAAGAGCTAGGACATGACTAAGGCTACCTATAGTACATGTGTTTTATGTGAAAAAATACTAAGCCTATTTAATTGCTAGAACTATTTTTGGCACCATACAACTAACCACATTCACAGCAAATGAATCTAAGCAATAAGTACATTTTTACAGAACCAGATGAAGACTTGGGAGGACTCCATGCCGGAGGAAGACCTGGGAGGGCTCCATGCCGGAGGAAGACCTGGGAGGGCTCCATGCCGGAGGAAGACCTGGGAGGACGACAAGCTGGAGGACGACCTTGGAGGACTCCATGCCGGAGGACGACCTGGGAGGAATCCATGCTGGAGCACTCCATGCCAGAGGAAAACTCCATGCCGGAGAAAGACCTGGGAGGACGCCATGGCGGAGGAAGACCTGGGAGGACGTTGCCGGAAGAAGATCAGGGAGATACCCTGTCATGTGACGACAGAGGAAGGTATGAACCATTTCTATTGAGAAAATACTTTATCAATGTTTATCTTTTCATAAATTCTTGAATGCTACAAAAGCATGTCAAATGCACATACATTCTTTCTTTTTGATCTTAGAAAAATCCAAAATAAAGTTTAACTTATTTATTTCTTTAGTTTTTCATATGAGAAATATAAAAAGTATATTGCACAACTGCAGTGCATGTATAAATCGTTAACTAGATGTGAACACTGAAAATATCATTCACTGAAATTTATAGAAGTAAATGGTATGTTTGTATGATATGAGCTGCTGACTTCATGGTTTTGATTAGGTTCTGACTACTTCAAAATGTGTCATGTATGGTTTGATTTAGATAAAACTGTTACATTCATTTCAGATCCCTTATGAAATTGTCATTAGTTTATCCAATTAATGATTGCTTATTGTCAGTTGACATTACTAGATTAAATTTCTATTACAGATCTTATCGAAAGTTTAAAATTAAAGAATTATATTATTTTGGCCGCTAGAAGACTTTATATTTTATGTTCAGCTAAGAGCTAGGACATGACTAAGGCTTCCTATAGTACATGTGTTTTATGTGAAAAAATACTAAGCCTATTTAATTGCTAGAACTTTTTTTGGCACCATACAACTAACCACATTCACAGCAATGAATCTAAGCAATAAGTACATTTTTACAGAACCAGATGAAGACTTGGGACGACTCCATGCTGGAGCAAGACCTGGGAGGGCTCCATGCCGGAGGAAGACCTGAGAGGGCCCCATGCCGGAGGAAGACCTGAGAGGGCTCCATGCCGGAGGAAGACCTGAGAGGGCTCCATGCCGGAGGAAGACCTGGGAGGACGACAAGCTGGAGGACGACCTTGGAGGACTCCATGCCGGAGGACGACCTGGGAGGAATCCATGCTGGAGGAAGACCTGGGAGGGCTCCATGCCGGAGGAAGACCTGAGAGGGCTCCATGCCGGAGGAAGACCTGAGAGGGCTCCATGCCGGAGGAAGACCTGGGAGGACGACAAGCTGGAGGACGACCTTGGAGTACTCCATGCCGGAGGACGACCTGGGAGGAATCCATGCTGGAGCACTCCATGCCAGAGGAAGACTCCATGCAGGAGAAAGACCTGGGAGGACGCCATGTCGGAGGAAGACCTGGGAGGACGTTGCCGGAAGAAGATCAGGGAGATACCCTGTCATGTGATGACAGAGGAAGGTATGAACCATTTCTATTGAGAAAATACTTTATCAATGTTTATCTTTTCATAAATTCTTGAATGCTACAAAAGCATGTCAAATGCACATACATTCTTTCTTTTTGATCTTAGAAAAATCCAAAATAAAGTTAAACATATATATTTCTTTAGTTTTATATATGAGAAATATAAACTGTATATTGCACAACTGCAGTGCATGTATAAATCATTAACTAGATGTGAACACTGAACATATCATTTACTGAAATTTATAGAAGTAAATGGTATGTTTGTATGATATGAGCTGCTGACTTCATGGTTTTGATTAGGTTCTGACTACTTCAAAATTTGTCATGTATGGTTTGATTTAGATAAAACTGTTACATTTATATCAGATCCCTTATGAAATTGTCATTAGTTTATCCAATTAATGATTGCTGATTGTCAGTTGACATTACTAGATTAAATTTCTATTACAGATCTTATTGAAAGTTTAAAATTCCAGAATTATATTATTTTGGCCGCTAGAAGACTTTATATTTTATATTCAGCTAAGAGCTAGGACATGACTTAGGCTACCTATAGTACATGTGTTTTATGTGAAAAAATACTAAGCCTATTTAATTGCTAGAACTATTTTTGGCACCATACAACTAACCACATTCACAGCAAATGAATCTAAGCAATAAGTACATTTTTACAGAACCAGATGAAGACTTGGGAGGACTCCATGCCGGAGGAAGACCTTGGAGGGCTCCATGCCGGAGGAAGACCTGAGAGGGCTCCATGCCGGAGGAAGACCTGGGAGGACGACAAGCTGGAGGACGACCTTGGAGGAATCCATGCTGGAGCACTCCATGCCAGAGGAAGACTCCATGCCGGAGAAAGACCTGGGAGGACGCCATGGCGGAGGAAGACCTGGGAGGACGTTGCCGGAAGAAGATCAGGGAGATACCCTGTCATGTGATGACAGAGGAAGGTATGAACCATTTCTATTGAGAAAATACTTTATCAATGTTAATCTTTTCATAAATTCTTGAATGCTACAAAAGCATGTCAAATGCACATACATTCTTTCTTTTTGATCTTAGAAAAATCCAAAATAAAGTTAAACATATATATTTCTTTAGTTTTATATATGAGAAATATAAACTGTATATTGCACAACTGCAGTGCATGTATAAATCATTAACTAGATGTGAACACTGAACATATCATTTACTGAAATTTATAGAAGTAAATGGTATGTTTGTATGATATGAGCTGCTGACTTCATGGTTTTGATTAGGTTCTGACTACTTCAAAATTTGTCATGTATGGTTTGATTTAGATAAAACTGTTACATTTATATCAGATCCCTTATGAAATTGTCATTAGTTTATCCAATTAATGATTGCTGATTGTCAGTTGACATTACTAGATTAAATTTCTATTACAGATCTTATCGAAAGTTTAAAATTCCAGAATTATATTATCTTTGGCCGCTAGAACACTTTATATTTTATATTCAGCTAAGAGCTAGGACATGACTAAGGCTACCTATAGTACATGTGTTTTATGTGAAAAAATACTAAGCCTATTTAATTGCTAGAACTATTTTTGGCACCATACAACTAACCACATTCACAGCAAATGAATCTAAGCAATAAGTACATTTTTACAGAACCAGATGAAGACTTGGGAGGACTCCATGCCGGAGGAAGACCTTGGAGGGCTCCATGCCGGAGGAAGACCTGAGAGGGCTCCATGCCGGAGGAAGACCTGGGAGGACGACAAGCTGGAGGACGACCTTGGAGGAATCCATGCTGGAGCACTCCATGCCAGAGGAAGACTCCATGCCGGAGAAAGACCTGGGAGGACGCCATGGCGGAGGAAGACCTGGGAAGACGTTGTCGGAAGAAGATCAGGGAGATACCCTGTCATGTGATGACAGAGGAAGGTATGAACCATTTCTATTGAGAAAATACTTTATCAATGTTTATCTTTTCATAAATTCGTGAATGCTACAAAAGCATGTCAAATGCACATACATTCTTTCTTTTTGATCTTAGAAAAATCCAAAATAAAGTTAAACTTATTTATTTCTTTAGTTTTTCATATGAGAAATATAAACTGTATATTGCACAACTGCAGTGCATGTATAAATCGTTAACTAGATGTGAACACTGAAAATATCATTCACTGAAATTTATAGAAGTAAATGGTATGTTTGTATGATATGAGCTGCTGACTTCATGGTTTTGATTAGGTTCTGACTACTTCAAAATTTGTCATGTATGGTTTGATTTAGATCAAACTGTTACATTCATTTCAGATCCCTTATGAAATTGTCATTAGTTTATCCAATTAATGATTGCTGATTGTCAGTTGACATTACTAGATTAAATTTCTATTACAGATCTTATCGAAAGTTTAAAATTCCAGAATTATTTTATTTTGGCCGCTAGAAGACTTTATATTTTATATTCAGCTAAGAGCTAGGACATGACTAAGGCTACCTATAGTACATGTGTTTTATGTGAAAAAATACTAAGCCTATTTAATTGCTAGAACTATTTTTGGCACCATACAACTAACCACATTCACAGCAAATGAATCTAAGCAATAAGTACATTTTTACAGAACCAGATGAAGACTTGGGAGGACTCCATGCCGGAGGAAGACCTGGGAGGGCTCCATGCCGGAGGAAGACCTGAGAGGGCTCCATGCCGAAGGAAGACCTGGGAGGACGACAAGCTGGAGGACGACCTTGGAGGACTCCATGCCGGAGGACGACCTGGGAGGAATCCATGCTGGAGGAAGACCTGGGAGGGCTCCATGCCGGAGGAAGACCTGGGAGGACGACAAGCTGGAGGACGACCTTGGAGGACTCCATGCCGGAGGACGACCTGGGAGGAATCCATGCTGGAGCACTCCATGCCAGAGGAAGACTCCACGCCGGAGAAAGACCTGGGAGGACGCCATGGCGGAGGAAGACCTGGGAGGACGTTGCCGGAAGAAGATCAGGGAGATACCCTGTCATGTGATGACAGAGGAAGGTATGAACCATTTCTATTGAGAAAATACTTTATCAATGTTTATCTTTTCATAAATTCTTGAATGCTACAAAAGCATGTTAAATGCACATACATTCTTTCTTTTTGATCTTAGAAAAATCCAAAATAAAGTTAAACTTATTTATTTCTTTAGTTTTTCATATGAGAAATATAAACTGTATATTGCACAACTGCAGTGCATGTATAAATCGTTAACTAGATGTGAACACTGAAAATATCATTCACTGAAATTTATAGAAGTAAATGGTATGTTTGTATGATATGAGCTGCTGACTTCATGGTTTTGATTAGGTTCTGACTACTTCAAAATTTGTCATGTATGGTTTGATTTAGATAAAACTGTTACATTCATTTCAGATCCCTTATGAAATTGTCATTAGTTTATCCAATTAATGATTGCTGATTGTCAGTTGACATTACTAGATTAAATTTCTATTACAGATCTTATCGAAAGTTTAAAATTCCAGAATTATTTTATTTTGGCCGCTAGAAGACTTTATATTTTATATTCAGCTAAGAGCTAGGACATGACTAAGGCTACCTATAGTACATGTGTTTTATGTGAAAAAATACTAAGCCTATTTAATTGCTAGAACTATTTTTGGCACCATACAACTAACCACATTCACAGCAAATGAATCTAAGCAATAAGTACATTTTTACAGAACCAGATGAAGACTTGGGAGGACTCCATGCCGGAGGAAGACCTGGGAGGGCTCTATGCCGGAGGAAGACCTGAGAGGGCTCCATGCCGAAGGAAGACCTGGGAGGACGACAAGCTGGAGGACTCCATGGCGGAGGACGACCTGGGAGGAATCCATGCTGGAGGAAGACCTGGGAGGGCTCCATGCCGGAGGAAGACCTGGGAGGACGACAAGCTGGAGGACGACCTTGGAGGACTCCATGCCGGAGGACGACCTGGGAGGAATCCATGCTGGAGCACTCCATGCCAGAGGAAAACTCCACGCCGGAGAAAGACCTGGGAGGACGCCATGGCGGAGGAAGACCTGGGAGGACGTTGCCGGAAGAAGATCAGGGAGATACCCTGTCATGTGATGACAGAGGAAGGTATGAACCATTTCTATTGAGAAAATACTTTATCAATGTTTATCTTTTCATAAATTCTTGAATGCTACAAAAGCATGTTAAATGCACATACATTCTTTCTTTTTGATCTTAGAAAAATCCAAAATAAAGTTAAACTTATTTATTTCTTTAGTTTTTCATATGAGAAATATAAACTGTATATTGCACAACTGCAGTGCATGTATAAATCGTTAACTAGATGTGAACACTGAAAATATCATTCACTGAAATTTTAGAAGTAAATGGTATGTTTGTATGATATGAGCTGCTGACTTCATGGTTTTGATTAGGTTCTGACTACTTCAAAATTTGTCATGTATGGTTTGATTTAGATAAAACTGTTACATTCATTTCAGATCCCTTATGAAATTGTCATTAGTTTATCCAATTAATGATTGCTGATTGTCAGTTGACATTACTAGATTAAATTTCTATTACAGATCTTATCAAAAGTTTAAAATTCCAGAATTATTTTATTTTGGCCGCTAGAAGACTTTATATTTTATATTCAGCTAAGAGCTAGGACATGACTAAGGCTACCTATAGTACATGTGTTTTATGTGAAAAAATACTAAGCCTATTTAATTGCTAGAACTATTTTTGGCACCATACAACTAACCACATTCACAGCAAATGAATCTAAGCAATAAGTACATTTTTACAGAACCAGATGAAGACTTGGGAGGACTCCATGCCGGAGGAAGACCTGGGAGGGCTCTATGCCGGAGGAAGACCTGAGAGGGCTCCATGCCGAAGGAAGACCTGGGAGGACGACAAGCTGGAGGACGACCTTGGAGGACTCCATGCCGGAGGACGACCTGGGAGGAATCCATGCTGGAGCACTCCAAGCCAGAGGAAAACTCCATGCCGGAGAAAGACCTGGGAGGACGCCATGGCGGAGGAAGACCTGGGAGGACGTTGCCGGAAGAAGATCAGGGAGATACCCTGTCATGTGATGACAGAGGAAGGTATGAACCATTTCTATTGAGAAAATACTTTATCAATGTTTATCTTTTTATAAATTCTTGAATGCTACAAAAGCATGTCAAATGCACATACATTCTTTCTTTTTGATCTTAGAAAAATCCAAAATAAAGTTAAACTTATTTATTTCTTTAGTTTTTCATATGAGAAATATAAACTGTATATTGCACAACTGCAGTGCATGTATTAAATCATTAACTAGATGTGAACACTGAACATATCATTTACTGAAATATAGAGAAGTAAATGGTATGTTTGTATGATATGAGCTGCTGACTTCATTGTTTTGATTAGGTTCTGACTACTTCAAAATTTGTCATGTATGGTTTGATTTAGATAAAACTGTTACATTCATTTCAGATCCCTTATGAAATTGTCATTAGTTTATCCAATTAATGATTGATAATTGTCAGTTGATATTACTAGATTACATTTCTATTACAGATCTTATCGAAAGTTTAAAATCCCAGAATTATATTATTTTGGCCACGAGAAGATTTTATATTTTATATTCAGCTAAGGGGACATGACTAAGGCTACCTATAGTACATGTGCTTTATGTGAAAAAATACTAAGCCTATTTAATTGCTAGAACTATTTTTGGCACCATACAACTAACCACATTCACAGCAAATGAATCTAAGCATTAAGTACATTTTACAGAACCAGATGAAGACTTGGGAGGACTCAATGCCGGAGGAAGACCTGGGAGGGCTCCATGCTGGAGGAAGACCTTGGAGGACGACAAGCTGGAGGACGACCTTGGAGGACTCCATGTCGGAGGACGACCTGGGAGGACTCCATGCTGGAGCACTCCATGCCAGAGGAAGATTCCATGCCGGAGAAAGACATGGGAGGACGCCAAGCTGGAGGACGACCTTGGAGGACTCCATGCCGGAGGAAGACTCCATGCCGGAGAAAGACATGGGAGGACGCCATGCCGGAGGAAGACCTGGGAGGACGTTGCCGGAAGAAGATCAGGGAGATACCCTGTCATGTGATGACAGAGGAAGGTATGAACCATTTCTATTGAGAAAATACTTTATCAATGTTGATCTTTTCATAAATTCTTGAATGCTACAAAAGCATGTCAAATGCACATACATTCTTTATTTTTGATCTTAGAACTATTTTGGCACCATACAACTAACCACATTCACAGCAAATGAATCTAAACAATAAGTACATTTTACAGAACCAGATGAAGACTTGGGAGGACTCCATGTCGGAGGAAGACCTGGGAGGGCTCCATGCCGGAGGAAGACCTGGGAGGGCTCCATGCTGGAGGAAGACCTGCGAGGGCTCCATGCCGGAGGAAGGCCTGGGAGGGCTTCATGCCGGAGGAAGACCTGGGAGGAGTCCATGCCTGAGGAAGACTTGGGAGGACTCCATGATGGAGCACTCCATGCCAGAGGAAGACATGGGAGGACGCCATGCCTGAGGAAGACCTGGGAGGACTCCATGCCGGAGGAAGATCTGGGAGGACTAGATTCAAGAGGAAGACCTGGGAGGACGAGATGCCACAGGAAGACCTAGGAGGACGTTGCCGGAAGATGGTCAGGGAGATACTCTGTATGAACCATTTCTATTGAGAAAAACATTGATCAATGTTTATCTTTTCATAAATTCTTGAATGCTACAAAAGCATGTCAAATGCACATACATTCTTTCTTTTTTATCTTAGAAAAATCCAAAATAAAGTTAAACTTATTTATTTCTTTAGTTTTCATATGAGAAATATAAACTGTATATTGCACAACTGCAGTGCATGTATTAAATCATTAACTAGAAATGAACACTGAACGTATAATTTGCTGAAATTTGTAGAACTAAATAGTATGTTTGTTTGATATAAGCTGCTGACTTCATTGTTTTCATTAATTTGTGATTTCTTCAAAATTTGTCATCTATGGTTTGATTTACATAAAACTGTTACATTTTGTTCATAACCCATCTTTTCAATCTAATGTTGCTTATCGTCAGATGTCAACGAAGGATGCCAGAGAAGGACAAAAGAAGGTGCCATGCTGTTATGATGGACTGTAACATTTGTTGTTGGAGATTTTGTCTGTTTGAGGTGTTCAATCCTAAATCAGCTATCCCCACCATTAGTTTAGGGGTGATTAGCTGCAGGCTTTGCCAGGATTGATATAACAAGGTTGCATGCCTTGTTTAGATTTATAGACCAGGCTTATCGTGGTTGTTAGGGACCACACTGTTCCCCGTGTGGATGCGTCAGTTTAGAAAGTAGGATACACCTCAGGTATAGGCTCCCCCTCCCCTCAGACATGTTTCCAACACCTCTGGTTGCTAGCTTCATAACACGCACCTGGGCAAACTGGACACAGTCTGGCATGGAAGAGAAGAGAGTGAACGAGAGGGAAATCATACCAGATGTCAACCAAACATAATTCCATGACATAGGACGACCATGGATGATGCCAGTCTAGGAAATGACAAAGATGCCATGTCAGAAGACAACCTTGGAAGATGCCATCTCCAAGGATCAGTCAAGGGAGGTTCTCAGTCTGAGGACACCAAGGATGACGCCATATTTGAGGGTTACCGTTGAGTTGAAAATGCTATGCAAGAGGACCATGAGGAAGTCATATGCGAATGCTTTGTCCAAGGAAGACCTCAGAGAATGCCTTGCTGGAGGAAGACATAGAAAAATGTCTTGTCGGAAGAAGTCCTAGGACGACAATATGCAGGAAGAAGACCTAGGACAACACTATCCCGGAGGAAGTCCTAGGACGACACAAAGCAGGAGGAAGACATAGGAGAAAGTCTTGCTTCAGGAAGTCCTCAAATGACACAATGCCTGAGAAAGACCAAGGAGAATGTCTTGTCGGAGGAAAACCTAGGACGACGCTATGCCAGAGGAAGACCTCGGAGAATGCCTTGTCAGAGGAAGATCTAGGACGACAACATGCCGGGGGAAGACCTAGGATGACAAAATGCCAGAGAAAGTCCTAGGACGACAAATGCCGGAGGAAGACCATGGAGGATGTCTTGTCAGAGGAAAATCTAGGATTCCTTGCTTGAGAAAGACCATGGGGATGCTTTGCCGAAAGAAGACTTGTAACATTGCCATGTCGTCCTAAGACCTAGGAGGATACCATACCAGACCAGGACCTAGTGGAGAACCGAAGATGATGACATTCCATCATGGTATGAACCATTTCTATGCAGCACAGTATTTATCACTTTTCATTTCATAAAATGCCTAAAGTATGATGCATGCACGTAAATGTTTTCAAATAGATTACAAAAGAATAGTATTTATATATTTATTTAGTTGTTTTCATACACTAAGTAAGACAAGTTTGTTGTATATCTCTTATTCATTTGTTTAATGAAATGTGCAAAATGTCATACTGAAGTTCAAAAATATAAAATATATTTCTGTTTTAATAGATAAGGGTGAAAGAAGATCCTATGTCAGAGTATGACCAAGGAAGATGACAAGCCAAATTACAACCTAGGATGACATGCAGAAGCTGACCAGTTTGACTTAATATTGTCTTTTTAACCCATCATGACATATAAGTCTTGTAGTGTCTGTTGGTTGAGCGGGCGGGATAGCGCAGTGGTAAGCGTGTTAGGCTTCGGATCAAGAGGTCCGGGGTTCGAATCCAACTTTGGCAATCGGCAACTTTGTCTGCAGGAGAGAACTGTTCTATATGCAGTTAGGTTTGGGTGCAATGCTACACTCATTTTCAGCGTAGTATCACTCATGGTTCGCTAGTTCCAGCCGATGCTCCCAGGTTTCACCGCAATGCATAGCAACATGGCATTAACGGCTTTCTCCCTGACATAATACTAGCAGTCGTGATAGTCACCTCACCTCACTTCAGATTTTTAGCTCATGAGGATTTATTAGGTCTAAAATCGAGTTTGGCGTCAGGCGTCATCCTTAAACTTTTCACATGTGTAACTCCTCCAGCACCGCTGCACATCAAATGAAGAAATTTGGTGCGCATAAATGGGCTTAGTAGGTAGTTTTCTGAAACCTTTAAATAAAGCAATTGTGGTGTGGTTTAGTGGTTTAGTTTGTGTTTGTGAGGGGGTGAGGTTGGCACAGAACTTTTACATGTAAACAGGATCTTCAATCTAAAGTTTTGAGCACAAATATAGTGTAATATAACAATATTAGTTTTATTTAATTAAATTCTAAATGTTTTAATTATCTTTATCTTTCTGAAAAATCTTCAGCCCAAGTAAATGATTCAACATTATTATTTTTCGGACCACGATATCTGCAGTACTAGGAATTTCAAAATATTTTACTTTAGCGACGATCTCAAAAAAGTAAAACAGTTTGTACAAGTGCAGATGGTCTGATCTCAAATATAACAATCGCCGCAAATGGCTGCGATGCTGCCGAGGCGGCGTTAAGCAATAACTCACTTACTCAAATATAACAATATTTTTAATTCATTTATAAATGATGTAAATATGGTAACTCAAGTTCTTTTAAAATCATTCCAACAATTATCTTGACCTTCCTAAAAACCTTCTGCACAACTTAGTGATTTAACATTGTTATATATTGGATCACAATATCTGCATTAGTTCTAAATCTTTTACTTTTGGGACGATCCGTAAGGGACGCGTCCCCAAAAAGGTAAACAGTTTGTACTAGTGCAGATGGCCTGATCCCATATATAACAATATCTTTAATTCATTATTTAAATAACATGTTCTTCTAATGTAAACGTGGTAACCCAAGTTCTTTTTAAATCACTCCAAAAAATAATCTCGACCTTTAGCCCAACTTCACTATTTAACATTGTTCTATTTTGGATCACAATATCTGCATTAATTCTAAATCTTTTACTTTTGGGACGATCCGTAAGGGACGCGTCCCCAAAAAGGTAAACAGTTTGTACTAGTGCAGATGGTCTGATCCCATATATAACAATATCTTTAATTCCTCATTTAAATAACATGTTCTTCTAATGTTAATGTGGTAACCCAAGTTCTTTTAAAGTCAATCCAAAAAACAATCTTGATCTTAAGCCCAACTTCACTATTTAACATTGCTATATTTTGGATCACAATATTTTCATTAGTTCTAAATCTTTTACTTTTGGGACGATCCGTAAGGGACGCGTCCCCAAAAAGGTAAACAGTTTGTACTAGTGCAGATGGCCTGATCCCATATATAACAATATCTTTAATTAATTATTTAAATAACATGTTCTTCTAATGTAAATGTGGTAACCCAAGTTCTTTTAAAGTCACTCCAAAAAATAATATTGACCTTTAGCCCAACTTGACTATTTGACATTGTTATATTTTGGATCACAATATCTGCATTAGTTCTAAATCTTTTACTTTTGGGACGATCCGTAAGGGACGCGTCCCCAAAAAGGTAAACAGTTTGTACTAGTGCAGATGGCCTGATCCCATATATAACAATATCTTTAATTCATCATTTAAATAACATGTTCTTCTAATGTAAATGTGGTAACCCAAGTTCTTTTAAAGTCACTCCAAAAAATAATATTGACCTTTAGCCCAACTTGACTATTTGACATTGTTATATTTTGGATCACAATATCTGCATTAGTTCTAAATCTTTTACTTTTGGGACGATCCGTAAGGGACGCGTCCCCAAAAAGGTAAACAGTTTGTGCTAGTGCAGATGGTCTGATCCCATATATAACAATATCTTTAATTCATCATTTAAATAACATGTTCTTCTAATGTAAATGTGGTAACCCAAGTTCTTTTAAAGTCACTCCAAAAATAATATTGACCTTTAGCCCAACTTGACTATTTGACACTGATATATTTTGGATCACAATATCTGCATTAGTTCTAAATCTTTTACTTTTGGGACGATCCGTAAGGGACGCGTCCCCAAAAAGGTAAACAGTTTGTACTAGTGCAGATGGCCTGATCCCATATATAACAATATCTTTAATTCATCATTTAAATAACATGTTCTTCTAATGTAAACGTGGTAACCCAAGTTCTTTTTAAATCACTCCAAAAAATAATCTCGACCTTTAGCCCAACTTCACTATTTAACATTGTTCTATTTTGGATCACAATATCTGCATTTATTCTAAATCTTTTACTTTTGGGACGATCCGTAAGGGACGCGTCCCCAAAAAGGTAAACAGTTTGTACTAGTGCAGATGGTCTGATCCCATATATAACAATATCTTTAATTCATCATTTAAATAACATGTTCTTCTAATGTAAATGTGGTAACCCAAGTTCTTTTAAAGTCACTCCAAAAATAATATTGACCTTTAGCCCAACTTGACTATTTGACACTGTTATATTTTGGATCACAATATCTGCATTAGTTCTAAATCTTTTACTTTTGGGACGATCCGTAAGGGACGCGTCCCCAAAAAGGTAAACAGTTTGTACTAGTGCAGATGGCCTGATCCCATATATAACAATATCTTTAATTCATCATTTAAATAACATGTTCTTCTAATGTAAATGTGGTAACCCAAGTTCTTATAAAGTCACTCCAAAAAATAATCTTGACCTTTAGCCCAACTTGACTATTTTACATTGTTCTATTTTTTATCACAATATCTGCATTAGTTCTAAATATTTTACTTTCGGGACGATCCGTAAGGGACGCGTCCCCAAAAAGGTAAACAGTTTGTACTAGTGCAGATGGTCTGATCCCATATATAACAATATCTTTAATTCATCATTTAAATAACATGTTCTTCTAATGTAAATGTGGTAACCCAAGTTCTTATAAAGTCACTCCAAAAAATAATCTTGAACTTTAGCCCAACTTGACTATTTAACATTGTTCTATTTTTGATCACAATATCTGCATTAGTTCTAAATCTTTTACTTTTGGGACGATCCGTAAGGGACGCGTCCCCAAAAAGGTAAACAGTTTGTACTAGTGCAGATGGCCTGATCCCATATATACCAATATGATTTATTCACTATGTAAGTATGTTCTTCTAATGTTAATATGGTAAGCAGAGACCAAGCAATTAAGTTCGTCTCAACTTATTCTATTCTTCAAAAATATTGTTCATCTTTATCAGTTGATCACAAATTCCAAATGTTCTTGCTTCTCTAAAATATTTCATCACATGTTAATAGGTGTCCACCAAGACCTAAGTTGCTTTCAACTTGTTCCTAATTTTTAAATTCCCCTCTCGGATGAGTTCAAAATTATCATCTTTTTCTTAAAGTATTTCAGCACATAAATCCCTCAGTGCGTTTCAACTAATTACAATTTCGAAAATCCCTTTAGGAACAAATTCAAAATTATCTTGCTTTTCTAAAATATTTCAGCACATCTTAATGATGGGCCACCAGGGCCTTTGTGCCATTCAACTAATTCCAAATTTCAAATTTTCCTTTAGGAACAAATTCAAAATTATCTTGCTTTTCTCAAATATTTCAGCACATCTTAATGATGGGCCACCAGGGCCTTTGTGCCATTCAACTAATTCCAACTTTCAAATTTCCCTTTAGGAACAAATTCAAAATTATCTTGCTTTTCTCAAATATTTCAGCTCATCTTAATGATGGGACACCAGGGCCTTTGTGCCATTCAATTAATTCCAAATTTCAAATTTCCCTTTAGGAACAAATTCAAAATTATCTTGCTTTTCTAAAATATTTCAGCTCATATTAATGATGGGCCATCAGGGCCTTTGTGCCATTCAACTAATTCCAAATTTCAAATTTTCCTTTAGGAACAAATTCAAAATTATCTTGCTTTTCTCAAATATTTCAGCACATCTTAATGATGGGCCACCAGGGCCTTTGTGCCATTCAACTAATTCCAAACTTCAAATTTCCCTTTAGGAACAAATTCAAAATTATCTTGCTTTTCTCAAATATTTCAGCTCATCTTAATGATGGGACACCAGGGCCTTTGTGCCATTCAATTAATTCCAAATTTCAAATTTCCCTTTAGGAACAAATTCAAAATTATCTTGCTTTTCTAAAATATTTCAGCTCATATTAATGATGGGCCACCAGGCCCTTTGTGCCATTCAACTAATTCCAAATTTCAAATTTTCCTTTAGGAACAAATTCAAAATGATCTTGCTTTTCTCAAATATTTCAGCACATCTTAATGATGGGCCACCGGGGCCTTTGTGCCATTCAACTAATTCCAAATTTCAAATTTCCCTTTAGGAACAAATTCAAAATGATCTTGCTTTTCTAAAATATTTCAGCTCATCTAAATGATGGGCCACCAGGGCCGTTGTGCCATTCAATTAATTCCAAATTTCAAATTTCCCTTTAGGAACAAATTCAAAATTATCTTGCTTTTCTAAAATATTTCAGCTCATATTAATGATGGGCCACCAGGGCCGTTGTGCCATTCAATTAATTCCAAATTTCAAATTTCCCTTTAGGAACAAATTCAAAATTATCTTGCTTTTCTAAAATATTTCGGCTCATCTTAATGATGGGCCACCAGGGCCGTTGTGCCATTCAACTAATTCCAAATTTCAAATTTCCCTTTAGGAACAAATTCAAAATTATCTTGCTTTTCTAAAACATTTCAGCACATCTTAATGATGATCCATCAGGGCCGTTGTGCCATTCAACTAATTCCAAATTTCAAATTTCCCTTTAGGAACAAATTCAAAATTATCTTGCTTTTCTAAAATATTTCAGCTCATCTTAATGATGGGCCACCAGGGCCCTTGTGCCATTCAATTAATTCCAAATTTCAAATTTCCCTTAAGGAACAAATTCAAAATTATCTTGCTTTACTAAAATATTTCAGCTCATCTTAATGATGATCCATCAGGGCCGTTGTGCCATTCAACTAATTCTAAATTTCAAAATTCGCTTTAGGAACAAATTCAAAATTATCTTGCTTTTCTAAAATATTTCAGCTCATCTTAATGATGGGCCACCAGGGCCCTTGTGCCATTCAACTAATTCCAACTTTCAAATTTCCCTTTAGGAACAAATTCAAAATTATCTTGCTTTTCTAAAATATTTCAGCTCATATTAATGATGGGCCACCAAGCCCTTTGTGCCATTCAACTAATTCCAAATTTCAAATTTTCCTTTAGGAACAAATTCAAAATGATCTTGCTTTTCTCAAATATTTCAGCACATCTTAATGATGGGCCACCGGGGCCTTTGTGCCATTCAACTAATTCCAAATTTCAAATTTCCCTTTAGGAACAAATTCAAAATTATCTTGCTTTTCTAAAATATTTCAGCTCATATTAATGATGGGCCACCAGGGCCGTTGTGCCATTCAATTAATTCCAAATTTCAAATTTCCCTTTAGGAACAAATTCAAAATTATCTTGCTTTTCTAAAATATTTCGGCTCATCTTAATGATGGGCCACCGGGGCCTTTGTGCCATTCAACTAATTCCAAACTTCAAATTTCCCTTTTGGAACAAATTCAAAATTATCTTGCTTTTCTAAAATATTTCAGCTCATCTTAATGATGGGCCAACAGGGCCGTTGTGCCATTCAACTAATTCTAAATTTCAAAATTCGCTTTAGGAACAAATTCAAAATTATCTTGCTTTTCTCAAATATTTCAGCTCATCTTAATGATGGGCCACCAGGGCCCTTGTGCCATTCAACTAATTCCAACTTTCAAATTTCCCTTTAGGAACAAATTCAAAATTATCTTGCTTTTCTAAAATATTTCAGCTCATATTAATGATGGGCCACCAAGCCCTTTGTGCCATTCAACTAATTCCAAATTTCAAATTTTCCTTTAGGAACAAATTCAAAATGATCTTGCTTTTCTCAAATATTTCAGCACATCTTAATGATGGGCCACCGGGGCCTTTGTGCCATTCAACTAATTCCAAATTTCAAATTTCCCTTTAGGAACAAATTCAAAATTATCTTGCTTTTCTAAAATATTTCAGCTCATATTAATGATGGGCCACCAGGGCCGTTGTGCCATTCAATTAATTCCAAATTTCAAATTTCCCTTTAGGAACAAATTCAAAATTATCTTGCTTTTCTAAAATATTTCGGCTCATCTTAATGATGGGCCACCGGGGCCTTTGTGCCATTCAACTAATTCCAAACTTCAAATTTCCCTTTTGGAACAAATTCAAAATTATCTTGCTTTTCTAAAATATTTCAGCTCATCTTAATGATGGGCCACCGGGGCCTTTGTGCCATTCAACTAATTCCAAATTTCAAATTTCCCTTAAGGAACAAATTCAAAATTATCTTGCTTTTCTAAAACATTTCAGCACATCTTAATGATGATCCATCAGGGCCGTTGTGCCATTCAACTAATTCCAAATTTCAAATTTCCCTTTAGGAACAAATTCAAAATTATCTTGCTTTTCTAAAATATTTCAGCACATCTTAATGATGGGCCACCAGGGCCTTGTGCCATTCAATTAATTCCAAATTTCAAATTTCCCTTTAGGAACAAATTCAAAATTATCTTGCTTTTCTAAAATATTTCAGCTCATATTAATGATGGGCCACCAGGCCCTTTGTGCCATTCAACTAATTCCAAATTTCAAATTTTCCTTTAGGAACAAATTCAAAATGATCTTGCTTTTCTCAAATATTTCAGCACATCTTAATGATGGGCCACCGGGGCCTTTGTGCCATTCAACTAATTCCAAATTTCAAATTTCCCTTTAGGAACAAATTCAAAATTATCTTGCTTTTCTAAAATATTTCAGCTCATCTTAATGATGGGCCACCGGGGCCTTTGTGCCATTCAACTAATTCCAAATTTCAAATTTCCCTTTAGGAACAAATTCAAAATTATCTTGCTTTACTAAAATATTTCAGCTCATCTTAATGATGATCCATCAGGGCCGTTGTGCCATTCAACTAATTCTAAATTTCAAAATTCGCTTTAGGAACAAATTCAAAATTATCTTGCTTTTCTCAAATATTTCAGCTCATCTTAATGATTGGCCACCAGGGCCCTTGTGCCATTCAACTAATTCCAACTTTCAAATTTCCCTTTAGGAACAAATTCAAAATTATCTTGCTTTTCTCAAATATTTCAGCTCATATTAATGATGGGCCACCAGGCCCTTTGTGCCATTCAACTAATTCCAAATTTCAAATTTTCCTTTAGGAACAAATTCAAAATTATCTTGCTTTTCTCAAATATTTCAGCACATCTTAATGATGGGCCACCAGGGCCTTTGTGCCATTCAACTAATTCCAAATTTCAAATTTCCCTTTAGGAACAAATTCAAAATTATCTTGCTTTTCTAAAATATTTCAGCTCATATTAATGATGGGCCACCAGGGCCGTTGTGCCATTCAATTAATTCCAAATTTCAAATTTCCCTTTAGGAACAAATTCAAAATTATCTTGCTTTACTAAAATATTTCAGCTCATCTTAATGATGATCCATCAGGGCCGTTGTGCCATTCAACTAATTCTAAATTTCAAAATTCGCTTTAGGAACAAATTCAAAATTATCTTGCTTTTCTCAAATATTTCAGCTCATCTTAATGATTGGCCACCAGGGCCCTTGTGCCATTCAACTAATTCCAACTTTCAAATTTCCCTTTAGGAACAAATTCAAAATTATCTTGCTTTTCTCAAATATTTCAGCTCATATTAATGATGGGCCACCAGGCCCTTTGTGCCATTCAACTAATTCCAAATTTCAAATTTTCCTTTAGGAACAAATTCAAAATTATCTTGCTTTTCTCAAATATTTCAGCACATCTTAATGATGGGCCACCAGGGCCTTTGTGCCATTCAACTAATTCCAAAATTCAAATTTCCCTTTAGGAACAAATTCAAAATTATCTTGCTTTTCTAAAATATTTCAGCTCATATTAATGATGGGCCACCAGGGCCGTTGTGCCATTCAATTAATTCCAAATTTCAAATTTCCCTTTAGGAACAAATTCAAAATTATCTTGCTTTTCTAAAATATTTCGGCTCATCTTAATGATGGGCCACCGGGGCCTTTGTGCCATTCAACTAATTCCAAACTTCAAATTTCCCTTTTGGAACAAATTCAAAATTATCTTGCTTTTCTAAAATATTTCAGCACATCTTAATGATGGGCCACCAGGGCCTTGTGCCATTCAATTAATTCCAAATTTCAAATTTCCCTTAAGGAACAAATTCAAAATTATCTTGCTTTACTAAAATATTTCAGCTCATCTTAATGATGATCCATCAGGGCCGTTGTGCCATTCAACTAATTCTAAATTTCAAAATTCGCTTTAGGAACAAATTCAAAATTATCTTGCTTTTCTCAAATATTTCAGCTCATCTTAATGATGGGCCACCAGGGCCCTTGTGCCATTCAACTAATTCCAACTTTCAAATTTCCCTTTAGGAACAAATTCAAAATTATCTTGCTTTTCTCAAATATTTCAGCTCATATTAATGATGGGCCACCAGGCCCTTTGTGCCATTCAATTAATTCCAAATTTCAAATTTCCCTTTAGGAACAAATTCAAAATTATCTTGCTTTTCTAAAATATTTCAGCTCATATTAATGATGATCCATCAGGGCCGTTGTGCCATTCAACTAATTCTAAATTTCAAAATTCGCTTTAGGAACAAATTCAAAATTATCTTGCTTTTCTCAAATATTTCAGCTCATCTTAATGATGGGCCACCAGGGCCCTTGTGCCATTCAACTAATTCCAACTTTCAAATTTCCCTTTAGGAACAAATTCAAAATTATCTTGCTTTTCTCAAATATTTCAGCTCATATTAATGATGGGCCACCAGGGCCGTTGTGCCATTCAATTAATTCCAAATTTCAAATTTCCCTTTAGGAACAAATTCAAAATTATCTTGCTTTTCTCAAATATTTCAGCACATCTTAATGATGGGCCACCAGGGCCTTTGTGCCATTCAACTAATTCCAAATTTCAAATTTCCCTTAAGGAACAAATTCAAAATTATCTTGCTTTACTAAAATATTTCAGCTCATCTTAATGATGATCCATCAGGGCCGTTGTGCCATTCAACTAATTCTAAATTTCAAAATTCGCTTTAGGAACAAATTCAAAATTATCTTGCTTTTCTCAAATATTTCAGCTCATCTTAATGATGGGCCACCAGGGCCCTTGTGCCATTCAACTAATTCCAACTTTCAAATTTCCCTTTAGGAACAAATTCAAAATTATCTTGCTTTTCTAAAATATTTCGGCTCATCTTAATGATGGGCCACCGGGGCCTTTGTGCCATTCAACTAATTCCAACCTTCAAATTTCCCTTTAGGAACAAATTCAAAATTATCTTGCTTTTCTAAAATATTTCAGCTCATCTTAATGATGGGCCACCAGGGCCTTTGTGCCATTCAACTAATTCCAAATTTCAAATTTCCCTTTAGGAACAAATTCAAAATTATCTTGCTTTACTAAAATATTTCAGCTCATCTTAATGATGATCCATCAGGGCCGTTGTGCCATTCAACTAATTCTAAATTTCAAATTTCGCTTTAGGAACAAATTCAAAATTATCTTGCTTTTCTCAAATATTTCAGCTCATCTTAATGATGGGCCACCAGGGCCCTTGTGCCATTCAATTAATTCCAAATTTCAAATTTCCCTTTAGGAACAAATTCAAAATGATCTTGCTTTTTAAAATATTTCAGCTCATCTTAATAACTATTTCAAAATTTCAAAAGTTCGATTTCAGATTGGATTTAAAATTATCTTGCTTTTAAAAAACAATATTCATCACATTAATGGTCCACCAGGACCTAAATGCCTTTTAAGTCATTCCAATTACCAAAATTCCCGTTTAATTTTGTCTTAAATGTCATATTCACTTTTCTGCACAACTTGTTATATTTTGGATCTCACTTTCTGCATTAGTTCACATTCTTGTAAAATGATTAACAGTTTGTACTCGTGAAGGTGTTGTCCCAAATGAAGCAATTTTACGTGTTTACTATCTAAATGCCACGTATACTTTAATAATATAATTATGGCTCATCGTGACTATTAATAACAAGTTCCTGTCATGATGTGCAGGATTTCTGCAACGTTTCAAAATTAAGCCTCAACTGCAAGGATTTCATGATCGTATCAAGACGAGTGTGCAGAATGTAATACGGAAAGTGAACGTGGCCTTTATAAACCACATGTTTAGAAGACAGCGGATCTTGGTAGATATGTCCAGAGGAATGGTGTTACCATTAGGGGAGCACGCTGAGATTGGGATATCATCCTATATTCTGAAACTTTTAGCATTTGAAATGTGAGGGCAATTTGCTGAAATGTAACAATTGGAACAAAATCAATCTGGATAACAACTATTTATGGTGAACATACATGATGCTTCGGAGTATATGCTTACTCCTTCATCAGGTTTTATTTGGGGTTTAACAAGTTGCAACCTTGTCACACAACACAATCCACCTGCTAAAGAGTGAGGAGTAAGCATATACTTCGAACGTTTTGAATGTTCACAATAAATAAGTTGTTATCCAGAAAACCATATTTTCTTGTGTATTTCAATTCTATTAGCCCTTCAAAGACTTAATCTAGATCAGTGTCCAATTATTTTGTAAGACTAATGTTTTTGATACAGTACTTGTATTGAATGGTTCTATCTTGTCTAGCCAAATTTAATTTTAATTTAATTCAGTTGAAGGAATTTTGCAAGAAACCGTGTTAGGATGAAAGTGGTCCTTATTGATATATTTTAGCAATCATGGACTTATTGCACTTTCTGTATGAAATTTGCCAATTGATGTTGACCGATGGAGCAAAATTTATAAAAACAAAACGCCTGCTCCCCATTTCCCAAAGTTAAGAAGTAACTGCTTACTTGATTTTATTGTAAATATCCTTCAGTTCTAAAGTATATCTTGCTCATGAATATTGTCCATTAACCTGTTTATTAAAAGTGCCATTTTAAAACTTTAATCTCTTTGTATCAAATATATAATTTGTGTATATTCCATATTAACATGTTCTGTAATATATTGGATGCATTAATATTCAATTGTTCTTTTTTTCACAATCTTGCGGCTAATGCCTGCAATACTGCCGAAATAGCGTTAAGTAATATCTCACTTTTGTCACTATATGTGAGTTCTGTATCAAGTTTTAAGACTGAATGGACATTATATGTGTACAGATGAATTGATGGAGAAGTGGGGGAGCGTTCTCAATGTTTCACAATGTACAATGTGTTGTATTACTCAGTGGGGCACCTATTAGATCTATTGTGTTAGATGGATCATGATTTTTAATAAGTATGTCATCAGTTCCTTTAAAACCTTTGATAAATCAGGTTCTATGTAAATGTCGTGTGCAACTTGTGATTTTGTACAACACAACTGCAGTGGTGGAGCCATACATTTTAAAAAGGGGAGGGGGGTCCACCTCCGGGGTCCATCAACATTACATGGGAAAAATGTCCAAAGTTGCGGTTTTGAAGCCCCTGATCCCCCACCTCCCCTCCCCCCAACTGAAATGAACTGTATAATTTCAGTTCTTCATTTGATACCATTATTCTCTGCACACCAATTGTCCAATGTTTAATGTTCTTTTTGAATTTAAGTTAAGTGTGAATTTACTTTAAAATTTGTCAATTGTAAAGGAACATCTTGGTAATAATGCTTTCTTTGAGTGAAACAGGCATGACAGAAATACTTTTGAATGAATGGGATGCTGTGTATATGTTATTCTCCCTTTACCTCCAGTTAAGCTCTATACCATGAAATGAACTGTGTAATTTCATTTATTTATTTATTTAATACCATTGTCTCAGCGCACCAATTGTGTGATGTTTTATTGTCAATGTTCTTTTTAAATTTAAGTTCAGTGTGAATATACTTTAAAACGTGTCATTTGAAAAGGAATATCTTGGTATGAAATGCCTTTCTGGAGTGGAGGAATATGTTATTCTGTAGTTAAATAATATGTGAAATATCACATACGGTTCAGGAATTGTCTTATCGCTAAGATGGCCGCAAGTCAATGTCAATCTTAGCGCTAAGAGAGCTTCGAAAATCTAGGCCCTGCTTTATTTCACACAATGTCTATCTACCTCTCTCTGTATCTTTCTCTCTCTGTCTCTCGCTCTCTGACTCTCTCTCTCTGTCTCTCTGTCTCCCTCTCAAGCTCTCGATCTCTCTCGAAAAATATGGAAGAATGTCAATCTGGTTAAAAACGTCTTCATTGTGAACATACACGATGGTTCGGAGTATATGCTTACTCCTTCATCAGGTTTTATGTGGGGTATAACAAGTTGAAACCTTGTCACACACCACAATCCACCTGATAAAGTTTGAGGAGTAAGCATATACTTCGAAACGTTGTGTCCGTTCACAATAAATAAGTTGTCATATTTAAATTTATTTAATATTTAAACGTTCTTCTGTTCATGCATTTCACCAACTGTGAAACCAATAATTTTATATTCATTGAAACTATTGGCATATTACAGAATGACTTCAATTTTATTAAAATGTCTTACCAGACTTCATGGTCTGTGATGAACTTGATCTTTACCCTTAGCTTTTGTATCTAAAGCAGATTTATCATACAGTGTCTCCATAAAATGTTATTCTGAATGCCAAAGACGATCAGATCTCTGTTAAAGTATAATTTACAAAATGTCAACCCAAAATACAGTTTTATCATTGTATTGTCAATATCATTGTAAGCTGTTATCGCTAGTTTATCCATGTTCCTACATTTTTATAATGCAGATGAAGGCTGTATTGCGATATGTATACCATGTATCGCACTGTGCATGTAAATTCGTGGTACGTTTGTGTAATAAATGATTTTGAAAAAAAATTAGTTCGAATTTTAATTTAGAGAGAACATTTTATGGATAAAATGCTATCAACACTCTAGTGCCACATGGCCAATAAATGGTTACTAGTTTTATGAGGCAAGGTAATTTTGGGTATCAAGAGTATTTCACGGCTGCAGGGAGAAAGCCTGTGACACCATGTGGCTATGTATTGCGATTAAACCTGCGAGCAACGCCTGGAACTAGCGAACCATCGGCATTAATGATATTTCTCCCGTCGGCAAATCACGGCATTTTTTATGTATTTAAATAAAGCGCTCGCTTTCAACGAATAAACTCAGATTCCTTTCAGATACATTTAAATCACACACGAGGATGTATAGCGAGTCTATATTTTGAAAATTAATGATGCTGAAAAGAGAAATAGAATTAAATTAAGCACTTTTTTTCTTTAAAAACGGCATTTTCCTCATCGTTTATCGCATATTCATTAGGATATTTCACTGACATATAGAGAATCTCACCCAAGTGTCTTCTGATATCAAATATATCAACACGAGTTGATTAAAGTTACAAATATCCGAGGCTTGCCGAGGATATTTTTACTTTAATAAACGAGTGTTGATATATTTGATATCAGAAGACACAAGGGTGAGATTTTATTTATCATTCAAAATCATTCTTCAACAATTATTAGCAAAATAATGAACATATCTGCAAAACAAAACTGCCATTTGACTACTTCAGCAGTGAGCTCAGTGAGGTCATAGCATTGTGACGTCATCAGCATTGTGGCCTCATAGCATTGTGACGTCATAAATTTTGTGACGTCATAACATTGTCAGCAGTGTTCTCAGTGATGTAAAAGCCTTGTGATGTCATTAACTGATGATTGTGACGATTTGATTGTAGCGATATCTACAATGTAGATATCGCTTGTAGATATCGCTTGTTCTCACACAAGTGATATCTACTGTGTGAGCCACTTTTGGATGATAAACATATTTTAGATATTGCTAATAATGAAATAACCCCTTTTCCCAAGCAGACATTAATTATTTTAAATCCATGCTTAATTTTCATACTTTGGGAAAATACAATTAAATGTCTTTTTGTCATCTAGTAAAAAATGTTGAAAGGTAAAGCACCAGGTAATGAGAAACAATAAATATGTTCATGTGACCTTTGTTTAACAAAAGGAATTGTCTTTGAATGTAGGAACATGTAATGACTTTTCAAATAATACTTTCTAACCCGGTATTTTGTTTTATTTATGACCTAAATATTATTTTATATATATATATATATATATTTTTTTTATTTTGGCGTGAATGAATTTTTTTTTACAAAATAACATTGAAATGTGCATCATTGATACATGCAAATCCTGGTGGAATTTAAAAAAAAAGTATGTTTTTCCATCTGCAATGTGACGATATAATGTCACAATACGATACGTTACGATCTCAATAGAGTGTGTCTCATTTATCGACGAGTTCGAGCAATTAAGTGTGTCAGCGAGTAAGAAATAAAATACTAAACTCTGTCCTTTTTAATAACATATTCATGAAAGCCGTGAATGGTATCGGTATCGCTCGTTAAATACTAAAAACCATTCACTCGTTTCATTAATATGTTATTAGACGGGAGTATTTGCTGCATATCTCAAACAAAACGACAGTTTTAACACAACAGCATTATGAAAATAGTCATCATTTTCATTTATCAATGATGTTGTTTCGGTCAACGTCTCAATCAATACTGATGATGGCAGTCTATGGACTTGCAAGTTTTTCTCATATTTGCCGATTCGTATAAAATTTAATCTCACTCCAAACCAAACGGTGAGGCGAGGACGAGCCGTCAAATCAAGGACAAAACGTCTTTATATACTTGACAAAAATAATTATGGATATTTTGAAATTATAAATACTGAATCGGATGTATTTATTACTTGACTTATTAATGAAATATTAATAATAAAACAACTGATATCCCTAACTTATGTCAAGTATATTTCCCGAGGAAATTATGGTAGTATATATAATGGACTAACATTATTTCTTATTTGTTTAAGCTAAGTAAAACTGAATGCACGAACCAAATGTTCAGAAATGGACTGACAAAATTTAGGTTACTTACAATTCTTATTTTCTTATTTGATATCTATCACTGTTATTCATTAAAACGATTAATGTTCCAAACTAGTTTATTCCTTTATCAATAAACTAACATCCCTAATTTTGCGAATATCGTTGATCAAGATGTATCTGAAGCTATATGTTTATTTGTTGGTTCAATTCTTTTCAGCGTAAATTCAATTTGTTGATTAAAATATTTTTTGTTTCGATATTATCGGTAAATCGGTCATGATATTATTCACTGTGAAACAATTAGCTCACTGTTAATGTCTTCGTCGTTGAAAATTGTATTTAACCTTGTTACAACTAGTTTTAACAAGCAGAAAAAGGGAGCGTGCCTCACTAATACCCCTGACCCTTCATCTCACTGTGATCTCTTTGATTATACCTATATTATCTTATTGATCACCTCAAAATAAATTTAATAAATTATGATTTCATAAAGCTTCATCAGATAAATAAACTTGTGAAATGTATTATGTGAAAATTCATACAAAACTTAAAAGTTGACAACATTGCTTGTAATTTGACACTGCACTCTACTGCATGTAGTAGTATAGAAAAGTGGTGCTAGTTTGAAAAGAATCAGATGAATAGTTTTTCTGCAATCGGTCGGACAATTTAGATCTCAGAAAAGGATCTAAAAAAAAATGACTAAGTAAAACATATTGAAATTCGTAAAAGCTTTAAAAAAAACACCAAATCGCAGAAGAACGAATAGTTTTTCTGTAAACGGTCGGACAAAAAATGTCTTCAGAAGGACGGACGGACGGAATCCTTGGTATTACTACATAGGCCTATATATCCCCGGACCGTTGGTCGGGGTATAAAAAGTGACTGTATATCAGATACGAGGTCTCATTGGGATGTACCTATGAATCATGCAGTTGTCTCATCTTGAATGCATCCACGAAGTATCCATCTCTTTGTTTAGCACGTTGCATGGCGACGGCGATTGTGACGTCACACGTTTGTTATGCTTTGCTTCCTTGACGTCAAGGATAACGGCATGATGGTGTCTCTTCAAGAAACTAGCGTGTCTTACAACAAAAACACATCAAATATGGAAGATATTATGGAAGATTTTGCAAAAGAGTTTCACTCTCAACTGAACGACATGAGACTTAAAGGTTTATTCTGTGATGTAATCATAAATTTTCCAGACGAAGGTAAGAAAATCTATGTTCACAGAGCAGTAATGGCGAGCTGTAGTCATTACTTCCGCGCCTTGTTCACTCTACAGATGAAAGAATCAGGACAAGCTGCGATTGAAATTCCCGGAATTAATCACTCCGATATGGAATCGATTGTCCGTTACGCCTATTTGCAGGACACAGATCTAAATGGTTCTAACATAGAAAATATTTTGTGTGCAGCAGATAGACTTCATGTACACGGACTTGTGAAGCAGTGCTGTGATTTCCTTCGTGAAAACATGTACGCAGAAAACGCTCTGGGAATTTGGAAATTGGCAAGGTATTTCCATTGCAAGACCATGTCAGATGAAGCTTTTCATTTTGTCCTAAAAAACTTCAACGCTGTGACTGTTTTTTCCGAATTTCAAACCCTTTCAGAAACGGATTTTTGTGAACTCCTCAGCGCGGACTATTTGAACTTATACGACGAGGATGAAGCAATTGAAGCAATCGTCAACTGGATTGCCTTCAAACCGGAAATCCGAAAGCAGCATTGGTTCAAACTGTTATCGTCTGTTCGCCTCGGGTTTGTTCGGAAGCAGACTTACGAACAATATCTGCTCCACAATAGCGACATCAAGTCCTCTGCATCGTGTGTATGTCTTGTGAAGAAAGGATACAGACTGTGTGAAATTAATTCCCAGAGCTGTAGACCATTGTTCCAGGGCATCACGAACCCGCTTCTCCGACCTCGGGTTCCGCATGAAGTGATTTTCGTTCTGGGAGGATGGTGTCGGGATGGCGTTTGCAACATGTTGGAAACCTACGACGTTAAAGCTGAGAGATGGTACGCATATTACAATTAATGTGTCTATTTTTCACCCAAAAATATAAAACGAATTGTAAACACACACATATTTATCTTATATTAATTGGTTTCTAATTTTTATAAACACATTGAACAGTGCAGTTATATCACGTATTGGACGTGCTATAAATTCTTTCAAACTGCGCAAAGAATGCAAACCGTTACGTCCGATTTTATATATACGATTTGAAAAAAGAAGTGCCCGGGCGCTTATTAGAGGAAATACGGTATACGTACCTGTGATATGATCATGCTTATTGGGAGTACAACCATCAACAGATGCACCCGTGTGATTCGATAATATGTAAATGAGAATGTGACATGTGAAATCACATACCAATCCCGTTTCATTAAATCTACAATTATGTCTACAGTGATATACAATTATTTATTTTTTAAGATTCATTTCCTCTTAATAACAGTACGAAGAACAAACCGCTACAGGTCAAAGATTGTGTTTTTTCTTTAGCTTTCGTTGCAAAATATACAGATGTAAATGTGTGTTGTTGATCAGTCTAAATGAGTGTGTATTATATAGGGAGTATTGCTTAGTTTCCGATGGCATATTATTATAATGAGAAATAAATGCAACACAAAACGCGTGCGATAGGAACAGATAGAACGCTAATGCAGCGCATGACAGCGCGACTGTGTTCAAGAGTCAACCTATAACGTTTATATATCAAAACTTGATACTGCCAGACAAAATTACATCGAACATTTTAGCTTTAAGTGGACGATCGTTTGCTGCGACAATCATGATAATGTAACATCAGTTTTCAGTCTCATTAAAATCATACATAATTAGTTTCACTACGTGTATATATTGTGTAACGTAGTTCAACTAGTTACGGTCTGACTTTAATGAGACTGCATCCGTTTCATCGTTCGTAATCTAATTTTCATCATATGTCCGTGAACTTCATTATTTTGTCATTATTTGTATTCAAACGGACAACTTCTCGTAGGCCTATTCATAAACAGCTGCCTGGATGAACCAGTACCATAATGATTTCGAACTAAACTTATGATGCCATGATATCTTCTGTAGGTACAAGAATGGAAAGTATGCCTTTGAACACAACATCGCATATCACGCACTTGTCGCAATCGACCGATGCGTTTACGTCATTGGAGGCTATACCGCCACCTTCTACCTCAACCAAACGAGAAAGTTCGACTGCGTAGAAAAGACTTGGACAGAAGTTGCGCCGATGCACAACAAACGTTGCTACGTCTGCGCAGCCGCGTTGGATGGCTGGATCTACGCATGCGGAGGGTTCGACGGTTACGCGAGGCACAATTCGGCGGAGGCGTACAACCCTGTGGAGAATCAGTGGATGGTTATTGCTTCGATGAAGTATGTGAGAAGCGACGCTGGCGCATGCGCGCTTGCAGGTAGGATCTGGATACAGCGATTGGGTTAACATTTTAATATTGTGAGAGGAAATACTGTGCATTGGTATTTAGACTTTTTTATGTGTAAAATATCGATTAATCGCTTCAATTAGAATGAACATATTTAAACACTAATGCAGCTTTTGAATCATTTATGATTTCTCAGCCTTCTGTTCTGCATTCGCCTCTTTCAAACAATGTTGACTGTCTGCATAACGGCACTGACACGTTTCATAATCATTGCGATTTATGTGGCATACAATACGTTGCTTGCAACATATTACGTAGCCACTTAACGGCCCCGAAACTCAGGTTTCGGGGCCGTTAGTGGCTACACATTACGCAGATGGTAGGATATAGGGCCTAATCGTAAGCCGTAGGCCTAATTGTATTGTACGAGCAACATCGAGGGCTACAATTCTGTACTTGTTTCGTAAATGGTTGGGCATTCTCTTCCCAGAGAGTTTACTCCCTTCAAGATGTTCTATCGTTACCTCTGTTCTACTTCGGCGAATTTCTCATTCCTAACCAAATAATTTGCGGCAAAAAGGATACTGCATACAATATCCCCCCATTGAAATCACATTTCACATTGACTACATTTTTTGTATCGACCGAGTTATTTACAAGATCTTTGACTGAAAGCCATTGACTGAAAAGGGTCTTGCTAATTATCATATGTCCTTCGAATATGTCTGATAACACAGATAAAATATTTTCGTTTTTGTTTCTGGTTGTCTTTTTTATTTATCAGTATGTTTATGGTCAATTGTTTTCACACACAAAAAAAAAAACACATTAAACGAGAAAACGTTATATTT